>CM075980.1:2921600-2934059 GCA_038087875.1 Malacoraja senta | reverse complement strand
GACTCTCCGTAATCTTCTCAGAAATTAATTTTAATTAAACAGGAGTCACCATGGCTGATAGGAGCATGGCTAATATTATGATCTTATCACTAACGAACTGCAAATTAAAAACTCGCACAGAATCTCGTCGCCTCAGCTCGACTGCAGTGCTCGTGCCAAATAACAACCTGCATCTGAAGTATTATCTTTCAGTTAGCACAATAAGACACCACAATGGAGCAGGCTAAGGTCCCCAGCCTTTGAATCACTTCCCTCTGGAAGGCGACTCCGGACTGTCAAAGCTGCCACAGCCAGACATAAAAACTGCTTTTTTTCCCACGAGTACTCAATAAACAAAAGTCTGTAGCCTCCTTTTGCTCTGGTTTTTAATTTAATTCACATGTTTAACCGATATGTTTTATTATTAATGTTTACTGTTTTATGCGTCATTCCTAACCGTCGCTGTGTGTCCATGTTGTCACTTGCGGGCAGAGCACCAAGGCAAATTCCTTGTATGTGAATACTTGGCCAATAAACTTATTCATTCATTCATACACAAGGTGCCTCTCACTCATTGCCAATAAGGCTTGATCCTGCAGATAGCAGTGGTCATGAGGGAAATAGATCGGGTAGACAGATGCACAGAGTCTCTTGCCCCAGAGTTTGGGGAATCTAGGACCAAAGGGCACAGGTTCGAGTTGAGGGGGAAAGATTGAATAGGAATCTGAGGGGTAACTTTTTTCACACACAAAGGGTGGTGGGTGTATGGAACAACAAGCTGCGGAGGTGGTAGCTGAGTTGCGATAGTCCCAGCCTCAACTACCTCCTCCGGCAGTTCGTTCCATACACCCACCACCCTTTGTGTGAAAAAGTGACCCCTCAGATTCTATTTAATCTTTCCCCCCTCAACTTAAACATATGTCCTCTGTTATCGATTACTATATTCCAGATAAAAGACCTTTACCCTATCTACTCCCTAATCTTATTTGCCCTCATTAAGTCCATATCCTTTAAGGCTTTAAGGCTGGGACTATCCCAACGTTTAAGAAACAGTTAGACAGGCACATGGTTTAGAGGATATGGACCAAGCGCAGGCAGGTGGGACTAGTGTAGGTGGGACATTGTTTGCCGATGTGGGCAAGTTGGGCCGAAGGGCCTGTTTCCACGCTGTATCACTCTATAACTATGACTATGACTAATTAAGAATTCAGAAATAGGAATTAAGAAATTCAGAATTGAAAATGCACTCGGAAAGGAGGTGAGGAGGAACTTCTTTAGTCAGAGGGTAGTTAATCTGTGGAACTCGTTGCCACAGAGGGCTGTGGAGGCCAAGTCAGTGAATGTTTTTAAGGCAGAGATAGACAAGTTCTTGGTCAGAACGGGTGTCAAAGGGTTATGGGGAGAAGGCAGGAAAATGGGATTAGGAGGCAGAGCTCAGCCGTGATTGAATGGCGGAGTAGACTTGATGGCCGAATGGCCTATTTCTACTCCTATAACTTGTGAACTTGTGAAAATGGATGATACCCTACTGAATAGTTTGTTTTAAGAAGGAACTGCAGATGCTGGAAAATCGAAGGTAGACAAAAAATGCTGAAGAAGGGTTCGTCCCGAAACGTTGCCTATTTCCTTCGCTCCATAGACGCTGCCGCACCCGCTGAGTTTCTCCAGCAATTTTGTCTACCCTACCGGATAGATTCAGCGGCGGCACGGTGGCGCAGCGGTAGAGTTGCCGCCTCACGGCGCCAGAGACCCGGGTTCAATCCTGACTACGGGTGCTGTCTGTACGGAGTTTGTACGTTCTCCCCGTGACCTGCGTGGGTTTTTTCTGGATGCTCTGGTTTCTTCCTACATTCCAAAGATGTATAGGTTAGTAGGATAATTGTCTTTGGGGACTTGACCCTAGCGTTTGTAGGGTAGTGTTAGTGTAAGTGGTGACCAATTCTACTCCTATAACTAGTGACCTGTGAACTTGTGACCTGTGAAGGGTCTCGCCCTGAAACGTCACCTATTCCTTTTCTCCAGAGTTGCTGTCTGACCTGTTGAGTTACTCCAGCTTTTTGTGTCTACCCATGACTTTAGTGACATGTTTCCATTTTAAAAACATCCGGAACACAGTAATTTTATGCAAATGCCTCAAATTGGCGGAGAAGTCACTTGTGTTAAAGAAGGAACTGCAGATGCTGGAAAATCGAAGGTACACAAAAATGCTGGAGAAACTCAGCGGGTGCAGCAGCATCTATGGAGCGAAGGAAATAGGTAACGTTTCGGGCCGAAACCCGAAGTCACTTGTTGGGCCGAATGGCCTAATTCTGCTCCTAGGACTTGCTAACTTGTAGAGTTATCGAGTGCAGAAACAGGCCCTTCAGCCCTCCACTTCCATCCCGACCTTTTTCGACCCATTTGAAATAGTCTGAAGAAGGGTCCCGTTCCTTCTCTCCAGAGTTGCTGCCTGTCCCGCTGAGTTACACCAGCATTCTGTGTCTAAGCACGGGGGACATGTTGCGTTTCATGTCCCTAGGCTGATGTCTTGCACGCCTACAAACGCTGTATTAAACTGCAAGAGTTAACAGCAGGGCAGCAATTCAAAAACGGAGATTGCAATTATATTGACGTCAAATCCGTACGATTTTTTCAATTGTAATTCTTCTCACGCATTCTCGTGGGAAGGGAGATAGGGCTTCTCTCTTCAGTCTGACTACTTGATTAAATACAAACCATGTGTGAATTGCCAAGTCCTTGGCACTAAGCAACTGTGTGAAGTCCTTGAATTAGTTCCATGAAGTGCGTGGCATTGGTACAAAGAGAGACAGTGATTTGGATTATAGTAAATGGCTCTGATATCTCAAGTAACACGTCCCAGTGGGGGAGGTGGAATTTGTGGTGGCCTTCCCAATCTTTTCATCCATCAGTCTGCAGAAGGGCCTCGACAGAGATGCTGCCTGTCCCGCTGAGTTGGCCTGTCCCACTTAGGCGATTTTTTAGGCGAATACAGGCGACTAGGCCGTCGTCACATGGACGCCAGGGATGTCGCCTGTATGGTCGTGAGTCGTCTTCTCAGTCGCCCAAAGAGTCGAAGCGTCTTTCTGGTCGCCGCTGGATTTCGAAATGTTCCAAATTTTTCGGCGACCGTGGGCTTGTCGTAGTTTGTTGCCAGGATGGCGTAGGTTGTCGCCAGTGCTGACTCCGGTGAATTCCATTGTCCCAGTCGCTAGCTGTCGCCTAAAAAATAGCCTAAGTGGGACAGGCCCATTAGGCCAGTCGCTGTTTTTTTGGCGACCCGCTACGACTATGTCAGTCGCCGGCTACGCCTAAAAAATCGCCTAGTGAGACAGGCCCTTTACTCCAGCAATTTGTGTCCATTTTCATTCATCGAGTCATACATTGTGGAAACAGCCCAACATGTCCCACCTGCACTAAGTCCCACCTGCCTGCGTTTGGCCCATATACCTAAACCGGTCCTATCCATGTACCTGTCCAAATGTTTCTTAAATGTTGCGATAGTCCCAGCCTCAACTACCTCCTCCAGAAGCTTGCTCCATGCACCCACTACCCTTTGTGTGAAAAAGTTTCCCCTCAGGTTCCTATTAAATCTTTTCCCCCTCTGGCCAAGAGACCCTGGTCCTCCATTTTACTTCGGAGTCACGTGAGTGACTACGTGAAGAAGACCCCGTCCAGCCGCACACGCGTCATTATCGATCAGACGCATAGCGTTCATGACCGTGTGTGGAGGAGCAGCAGCTCCTCCAGGCGGTGAGTAAAGCAAATTTAAAGCAAAAATCGGACAAGGTAAGTGGTTTCGTTTTTACTTACAGGGCGCTTTTCTTCCCGCTCAGACGTGTTGGCAGAGGTCCACACAAACTCAGAATGGAGGAAGGGCGTAGGGGAAGGAGAGGCCAGGGACGCACCGCAGGTAAAACCCCCGATGCTAAGGGTAGCGGGCGTCAGGAAGAGGAGGCAGTGGCATCGAAGCCATCAACTCCCGTTACGGTCGAATGTGCCGTTAAACCGCCGGCGGCGGGGCGCAAGGCAGGACAAAAGTCGGCCCGACCTGTAGACTCCGATGAGTCAGACCCGGAGGTATACCCTCCTGCAGCAGAAAACGTTATGGCTGCAAGGGTCGCCAGTTTAGACCTCCTGATGGGGAAAATGATTTACAAAGAACCCCCACAGGAGGAATCAGGTAGGTGTTGGCCAATGGAGGATACAGCACAGGGTGTGCCTTGGTTGGGACAGTCACAAGGGTGGCCTACAGGAGAGCCATCAGAAATGACTGTGCAAAGTTATTACAGTGGTTGGCCTACAGGAGAGCCAGTGCCAGAAATGCCTGAAAAAAGGCAGTATATGTGCTGGCCTACTGAAGAGCCAGTACCAGAAATGTCTCAAAAAAGACAGTACAAACGTACTTATGTGCCAGCACCGAACGTTCCTAAAAGGAAAAAATATGAAGCGTTGGCCTCGAGTTGAGCCAGCGCCAGCAGCACCTGAAACAGGGCTGCCTATCCGTGGGGCTACAAGAGAGCCCGCGCAGGGGGAATCTGGCATAGACTTACCTGAAACAGGGGAGTCAGAATTTACCCAACCTGAAGAGGAACATCTAGATTCAGAAGATGAATTCTATGAGGATGAGAGCCCATTATCAGAGCTGAAAGTTCCCGGACTGGCACAAAAGTTTGCTGTTCCTAGAATAAAAGGGGGAACCTTTGAGGGATGAAATAGCAATGACTATAAATTATCTACTCTCCCATCAGCTCCAGGATGAGACTATGGGTGAGACAATGAAACAGTGTGAGCCTCGGAGAATTGTGAATCGCTGACAGTTCCAGCAGCGAATAACTTAATTTGGGGTTATTTGAGCATTGGTTTACGCTCACAAGAATTGAAATTGCAACATGTATTGAAATTGCTGGGGTCGGGCAGCACGGCATTTGCCAGAGGATTGGATGATGATTTTGCATCAGATTCACAACAAGATGCTTTAGCACTGATGTGTGGTGCCCACTTTGAAATAAATTGTATTCGTAAAAATGCAATAAGGCCAAATATCCATCCTAAGTATGCAGGGCTCTGCAAACCATCCAACATACAAATGCCTAAATCTGCTGTTTGGAGAGTTTAAAAAAAAATAAATAATAATAATAATAATTTTTTAAAAACCTGAGTGGTATGATGATGCGACCACCAATGCTGAGCAGAGCGGTGCGAAGGCAGTATCCCTACAGGCGGAATGCTGGTGCTGGAGAAGGAACAAGTCGATCATTCTCGTATACACGTTGGCGTGCTGCACCGGGGATACGTGGAGGTTACAATGTGCCTACCAGAAGCGGACAATGGCCGGTGGCAAACCCCGAGGTAGGGGGTCCTGGTCTGGTAAGGAATACAATAAATGTTTCACATTCACAAGTAGGGGGAAGGTTACGATTCTTCCTAAAAGAATGACAGTTAATAACAAATGATTCATTTATTCTAAACAGCATTGTAGGATTCAAAATGGAGTTTCTATCCACATTTGGATCCTCCCAAGGCAAGAAAATTCAAACTGGTCACGAATTTTCTCAAAAGAAGAGAATAAGTTGATCAAAGGAGAATTAGAAACTTGAACCAAAAAGGGGGTAATAGAGAAGTCAGTAGAACAACACCATCAGTTTGTATCAAATATTTTTTCCAAGAACAAAAAAGGATGGTGGATGTAGAATCATATTGGATCTGACAAATCTTAACCTTTATGTACAATACAAACATTTCAAAATGGAAACATTTACTAATGCAATTCACCTAATCACAGAAAATTGCTACATGGCGAGCATAGATCTGCAAGATGCATATTATTCCGTGGCAATGCATGGTAATGATCAAAGATATTTGACATTTAGATGGATGAGTCAGTTATGGCAATTTAAAGCATTGCCCAATGGCCTGACTTCAGCACCAAGATTATTCACTAAATTGCTCAAACCAATTTTAGCTCTGTTAAGAGCTGAGGGCCATGTATTAATGGCTTATTTAGATGATATCCTCATTGTAGGGGACACTTTGGCTGCTGCAAAATTGTCAGTATCCAGAGTCAAATACATTTTGAGAAATTAGGTTTCATTATTCACCTACAAAAATCTAAATTGTTACCAAGCAAAAAGATTGATTACCTAGGGTTCACAATTAACTCCGAACACGTGGTAATCACTTTGCCAAAAGATAAAAAGCTGCAGTTAATTGAAGGTTGCATAAAACTCATTAACGAGGACACACCTTCAATTAGAGAAGTGGCAAGCTTGCTAGGCAAATTAATTGCAGGGTTTCCAGCGGTCACGTTTGGACCATTGCATTATCAATGTTTACAGAGAGCTAAGGTACAAGCATTAAAAAGACAGGCCCATGAAATTAACAATTCAATCCATTACAGAAATAGAATGGTGGATTAACAATGTTTCTAATGCTTCCAGAAAAGTTCTGGTAGAAACACCTTCCGTCACTCTACAGACTGATGTAAGTGCGCTGAGTTGGGGCGCTACTAACATGATTTCCAGCTGTGGAGGTAGGTGGAATGTGAAGGAAGTACCTTTGCTGGAAAATCTGGGAATCAATTATCTAGAGCTATTAGACGCTTTTTACGGCCTTAGAGCTTATTGCACTGATATGGGAAATGTGCATGTTCAGGTACAGGTTGACAATACTACAGCTGTAGCATACATAAATCACATGGGTGGTATAAAATCAGAATCATGTGATAAATTGGCAAATGAAATTTGGACCTGGGGTATTGCCAGAAAAATTTGGCTGTCAGCAATATATTTACTAGGTAAAAATTAATACAATTGCAGACAAAAGATTACGTAAATTTAATGATAATACAGAATGGATGTTAAATCGGAAAATATTCACACAAATTATCACACAATTTGGAATGCTAGAAATTGATCTGTTTGCATCAAGATTGAACCACCAGTTGCCTAAGTATGTGTCATGGGAACCTGATCCTGGAGCAGTAGTGGTGGATGCTTTCTCGCTACATTGGGGTGGTATGTTTCTGTATGCGTTTCCGCCATTTTGTTTAATCCACAGATGCATACAGAAAATTAAACAAGATTCAGCCTCAGGGATTTTGGTAGTACCAGATTGGTCTAAACAGCTATGGTACCCACTGGTGTTAAAAATAATCCAAAAAAACCAACAAAAAAAACAACCCTTATGGTTATTCCAAAGCAGATTAAACTGCTTGTACACCCTGTGACTGATGAACCACATCCTTTACATAATCGTATTGGTTTGTTGATTTGCAGATTCTAAGAAGGCCATATCTTGGAAAAGGATTATCAGACCGTACGGTGGATGTTATGACAGCAGCCTGGAGGAATAGTACCCAGAAGCAGTACATCTCCTATATAAAGAAATGGGAGGAGTTTTGTTCAGGGAAACATATTGCATATAACCCAGCAGAAATTTCAGATGTAATAGAGTTCCTTTCTACTCTATACTATGAATTAAAATTAAGTTATAGTGCAATTAATACTGCACGAAGTGCACTCTCTGCATATTTAAGCAGTGAATCAGAACAAACTCCAATTGGAGAACATCCTTGGGTCTGTAGGTTTATGAAAGGAATTTTCAACTCTAATCCTCCCAGACCTAGGTATACAGAAATTTGGAATGTAAAAGATGTACTGATGTTGCTAAGGAATTGGAATCCAGTTGAAACTCTGTCATTATCCAAAATCACCATGAAATTGGTTATGCTCATGGCATTAGTTTCAGCTTAGAGAGTTCAAACATTACAGAAACTCAGAATTGATAGAATGAAAGTAGGGCCATATGCCGTGACATTCTATGTCTATGATTTATTGAAGCAAAGTAGACCTGGGTTCACAGGATGCAAGTTGGAATTTTTAGCATATCCTACAGATTCACGACTGTGTGTAGTAACATATGTGAAATGTTACATAAAAAAAACAAAAGTTTTAAGAGGCACCGAATTGGCATTTTTTATTAGTCATAAAAAGCCTCATAAGAAAGTGTCAACACAAACAATTTCACGATGGTTGAAACAGGTGTTGAGATATTCAGGTATTGATACTGATAAAATTAAATCTCATTCCACCAGGGCGGCATCAACATCAGCGGCCAGGGATTCAGATGTGCCAATAGACCTTATTCTTGCGGCCGCAGGATGGGCAAGTGAACAGATGTTTCACAAGTATTACCATAAGGAGATTAAAGATCTCAGAGGGTTTGGTGATGCCGTGCTGGATACAGTATATAATCCCCCATTATAATAAATGGGCCTAATTTTGTTACTTTTATTAAAATAAATAAAACCATTAACTGATTACATTCAAATGTTGTGGTTATGCATTGTTGATTGTGCAAATAGAGTCAATCGATGCAGTGAACACCTGGATTTGAATCCACGGTGTGAAATCACAGAGCTTTGAAATCTTCACGTAGTCACTCACGTGACTCCGAAGTAAAATAGTAAGATTAAACGAGAACTTACCAGTTTGAAGTTTGATCTTTATTTTATGAGGAGTAACGTTGAGGGATTACGTGCCCTCCGCTCCCACCCTCATAAAAGGATCAAGCTGGTATAATAATAATAATGGATTTTATTTACGGGCGCCTTATACCAAGGTCTCAAGGACACCATACAGAGATTTATAGAAAACATATAATCAGAATTAAAAAAAAATAGGTTATAAAGACCAATACATAAATCAGGGACAGAATTCCTTCCAAAAACACACAAAAAAAGAAAATCAGAAGCACAATTTGAGGAGAGAGCAGCGGCAATTTAACGCCAGCGTCCACTCTCCCCTCCGACCGCCATCTTGAACACAGACTAACAAATACAATTACAAACAATTACATACAAAAATCATCCCCCCACAATGATTTCCATTGTGGGGGAAGGCACAATGTCCAGTCCCCAGCCCCAGTTCACCCAAAAAAAGTCAGGCCAAATGAAGCCCCCGCTATTGCCTCTACGAAGGCCCGATGATCCTGGCCGTTCTCGCCGGGTGATGTAGCCCCGGCGTCGGGAGAGTCCTCCAGCAGCTGGGCCACCTGGAACGGCCGCATCCCTCACCGGAGGCCGTAACTACGGCTGGAACGGCCGATTTCCCGCAGGCGTCCGCAGCACCAGTTCTAAGTCTTTATGCATCTTACTATCATACTTCAGTAATTATCATCTGTGATTGTCACTCCGCTGCTTTGAAAGATTGACGCGTGTGCGGCTGGACGGGGTCTTCTTCACGTAATCCCTCAACGTTACTCCTCATAAAATAAAGATCAAACTTCAAACTGGTAAGTTCTCATTTAATCTTACTATTCCCCTACTCTGGGCAAGAGACTCTGTGCATCTACCCCATCTAGTTTAGTTTTGTGTAGAGATACAGCGTGGATTCAGGTCCTTCATCCCACCGAGTCCGCTCCTGCCAGCGATCCCAGCACACAAGCACTCACCAGGGACAATTTACAATCTTTGTCGGAGCCAATTAACCTGCAAACCTGCACGTCTTTGGAGTGCGGGAGGAAACCGGAGCACCCGGGGAAAACCCACGTGGGCCACGGGGAGAACATGCAAACTCCGCACAGATAGCACCCGTGGTCAGGATCGAACCCGGGTCTCTGGCGCTGTGGGGCGGCAACTCTACCGCTGCGCCACCGTGCCGCCCCAAAGGGTCAAAGGGTCACACAGCAAGGAAACAAGACCTTAAAGCCCAAATTGCCCAGAGACCCCTGTTCAGTCTTGACTACGGGTGCTGTCTGTACGGAGTTTGCACGTTCTCCCCGTGACCGCGTGGGTTTCCTCCGAGATCTCCGGTTTCCTCCCACATTCCAAAGACGTGTAGGATAATGCTAGTGTATAGGGTGATCGCTGGTCTGCGCGGACTCGGGGGCCAAAGGGCCTGTTTCCGCGCTGTAGCTCATGCTAAACTAAAGTGAACTACACAACATTGAAACATAGACAATAGGTGCAGGAGTAGGCCATTCGGCCCTTCAAGCCAGCACCGCCATTCAATGTGATCATGGCTGATCATCCACAATCAGTACCCCGTTCCTTCTTTCTCCCCATATCCCTAGATTCCATTGGCCCTAAGAGCTATATCCAACTCTCTCTTGAAAACATCCAGTGAATTGGCCTCCACAGCCTTCTGCGGCAGAGAATTCCACAGATTCACAACTCTCTGGGTGAAAACATTTTTCCTCATCTCAGTCCTAAATGGCCTACCCCTTATTCTTAAACTGTGACCCCTGGTTCTGGACTCCCCCCAACATGGGGAACATTTTTCCTGCATCTAGCCTGTCCAATCCCTCAAGAATGTTATATGTTTCTGTAAGATTCCCTCTCATCCTTCTAAATTCCAGTGAATACAGGCCCAGCCGCTCTATTCTATCAACATATGACAGTCCCGCCATCCTGGGAATTAACCTGGTGAACCTACGCTGCACTCCCTCAATAGCAAGAATGTCCTTCCTCAAATTAGGAGACCAAAACTGCACACAATACTCCAGGTGTGGTCTCACCTGGGCCCTGTACAACTACAGTAGGACCTCCTTGCTCCTAAACTCAAATCCTCTCGCTATGAAGGCCAACATTCCATTAGCTTTCCACACTGCCTGCTGTACCTGCATGCTTAAAGGCCTGTCTCACGAGCCTGCGGTCATTGGCGGCGAAACGGGAAGAATCTACCGCTCCTGGGCCGCCATAGACCGCGCACTCGGTCAAACGCACAATTCCGGGGCCGTGCGGCGTTGTTCCCAACACCGCACGGTGCTAAAATAAAACCAACACTGTTCAAAAATATGTCCCTACCGCACAGCCTCCGCCAGTGAGGCACGAGTGCAGCACGGCCGCCGCCACAGCCGCCGCCAGTGTGGCTCGAGCACCGTGCGTCGAACTTGCACCGTCACAGCCTCCGCCGGTGAGGCACGTGTGCGGCATGGCCGCCGACACAGCCACCGCTACAGCGCCGCGATCAGGACGGCCGCCGCCACAGCCGCCGCTGGCGAGTCACGCGCGGCGTGCCGACGTCATCGCAGTCGACCCGCCCTTTTTTAAAACTTAGCGCAAGCACGTGGGACCAGCCGTATATTAAATCACTCGGCCCCGGCGCAGCATCCGTGCGGCGCTCCCGTGGCATAGGCTCGGCGCTCTCGCCGTTGCCGTGCGGTCCACTCTACAGGCGAAGCCGCGCTTCACCGCCGATGACCGCAACACCGTAAGACAGAGCCTTTACTATCAGTGACTGATGTACAAGGACACCCAGGTCTCGTTGCACCTCCCCTTTTCCTAATCTGACACCATTCAGTTTACACCTCTGTAAGATCACCCCTCAGCCTCCTGAGCTCCAAGGAATAAAGTCCTAGTCTACCCAACCTCTCCCTGTAGCTCAGACCTTTGAATCCTTAATGGACCTGTCCCACATTTTCAACGTTGAAAATCCATCGGCGACCAGAAAGACGCTACGACTCTTTGGGCGACTGAGGAGACGACTCACGGCCGTACAGGCGACATGTCGCGGGGTGAGGCCTGTAAGGTCATGAGTAGTCGCCCAAAGAGTCGTACCTTGTTCTGGTCCCCGCTGGATTTTCAACGTTGGTAATTTTCGGAGACCTGCTGCGACATTGGGAATAGTTTTATTCCCATTGCCCTCATTTGCACTCTGCTCCCCTGCAACTTTGTCTCTTCCTTGTATATTCCTTTCAGAGGATTAGTTATAGACCTTCTCTCAAGTATGCCTTTTATTCATCATGCCTAATGCAGCTTGAAATTCGAATGCAATAAAAAAAAGTCCCTTCAAATAATTCTACTGAGTGGCGCGCGCTCCTGAATAACAAATGAACTGCTTTAATCGGTCAGACGACAGCTTTCAGTCACAAAGCCTGTGTTTCTCTTTCTTGGCTCGGAGCAGGGGGGGCGGTCACGGTGGCACAGCGGGCAGAGTTCGATCCTGACTACTGGTGCTGCCTGCACGGAGTTTGCACGTTCTCCCCGTGACCTGCGTGGGTTTTCCTCCGGGCGCTCCGGTTTCCTGCCGCATTCCAAAGACGTGCAGGTTTGTGGGTTAATTGGCTTCGGTAAAATAGTAAATGGTCCCCTGTGTTCAGGTTAGACAATAGGGAGCTATCAATAATCTATCGCTTGCCCGGGTAAAGTCTGATTAAAGAGTGTCCAAGGGTTTCCAGCGTGGAAAATGGGAGGTCAGGACCGCTCTCTAGTTGGTGACAGGACGGTTCAGTTGCCTGTGTATAGGGTGATCGCTGGTCGGCGCGGACTCGGGGGCCAAAGGGCCTGTTTCCGCGCTGTAGCTCATGCTAAACTAAAGTGAACTACACAACATTGAAACATAGACAATAGGTGCAGGAGTAAGGCCATTCGGCCCTTCGAGCCAGCACCGCCATTCAATATGATCATGGCTGATCATCCACAATCAGTACCTCGTTCCTGCCTTCTCCCCATATCCCTTGATTCCTTTAGCCCTAAGAGCT
>CM075980.1:2806600-2916600 GCA_038087875.1 Malacoraja senta | reverse complement strand
GACACAAGGAAGAGAGAGAGTTAGATGTAGCTCCCAGGGCTAACGGAATCAAGGGATATGGTGGAGAAAGCAGGAACGTGGGGGTACTCATTTTGGATGATCAGCCATGATCATGGGGTCAAAGCAAAGAGCGTTCACGTCACGGGGCCCGGTTTTCACCAATCTTTCCACCACCACGCACAAGAAGCGACAAGACAGACACCATTGTATGCAGATGCCGAGAATGTGTGTTCAGCTCTGGCTGAACAACTTCTGATCTTGTGTGTGGACTCGACAAGAAGAAGCCATGAACATGTTGAATGGCGGCGCTGGCTCCAAGGGCCGAGTGGCCTCCTCCTGCACCTACTTTCTATGTTTCTATGAAGTTTACAACCCAGCGGGATGAACATTGACTTCTCTAACTTCACCTAACCCTTGCCTTCCCTCTCTCTCCCCCATTGAGTGTCATACGCTGAGAGAATGGAGCAGCTGGGCTTGTACACTCTGGAGTTTAGAAGGATGAGAGGGCATCTCATTGAAACATATAAGATGGTTAAGGGTTTGGACACGCTAGAGGCAGGAAACATGTTCCCGATGTTGGGGGAGTCCAGAACCAGGGGCCGCAGTTTAAGAATAAGGAGTAAGCCATTTAGAACGGAGACGAGGAAACACTTTTTCTCACAGAGAGTGGTGAGTCTGTGGAATTCTCTGCCTCAGAGGGCGGTGGAGGCGGGTTCTCTGGATGCTTCCAAGAGAGAGCTAGATAGGGCTCTTAAAGAGAGCGGAGTCAGGGGATATGGGGAGAAGAAGGCAGGAACGGGGTACTGATTGGGGATGATCAGCCATGATCACATTGAATGGCGGTGCTGGCTCGAAGGGCCGAATGGCCTACTCCTGCACCTATTGTCTATTGTCTATTGTCTATTCCCAGTTCTCCGACTTGTCTGACTGTCCTCGTTCACATTTTACCTCTGTTTGATTTGTTGTCACCTTCTGCGAGCTAACAATGATTTAATCTGCCTTTCTCTTGATCTCCATCCCCTGATATTTCCTTATCTCTGTTTCTCCCTCTCCCCATCTGATTCAGTCTGAAGACGGGTCTCGACCCGAAACGTCACCCATTCCTTCTCTCCAGAGATGCCACCTATCCCATTGAGTTACTCCAGCTTTTTGTGTCTGTCTTTGGTATGAACATTCAGTTTAGCTTAGTTCAGAGATACAGCGCGGAAACAGGCCCTTCAGCCCATTGAGTCCATGCCGACCATCGTTCGCTGGTTCACACTAGGTTATAATTAGTTTAGTCTGGAGAAACAGGCCCTTCAGCCCATTGAGTCCATGCCGACCATCGTTCGCTGGTTCACACTGGGTTATAATTAGTTTAGTCTGGAGAAACAGGCCCTTCGGCCCACCGAGCCCGCACCGACCAGCGATCCCCGCACACTAACGCTATCCGACACACACCAGGGACAATTTACATGTTACATCGAAGCCAAATAATCTACAAACCTGCACGTCTTTGGAGGGTGGGAGGAAACCAAAGATCTTGGAGAAAACCCACGCAGGTCACGGGGAGAACGTACAAACTCCGTACAGACAGCACCCTTAGTCAGGATCGAACCCGGGTCTCTGGTGCTGTGAGGCAGCAACTCTACCGCTGCGCCACCGTGCCGTGACGGCATTGTATAAAATAGCCAACAGTGCCCTGGAAAAGGTGCCAAAAATGGCCCTACCAGAGTTCAAAGGTCAGTGCGGTTGGCTTTTGTTGATGTAGACACAAGGAACTGCAGAACCTGTAGTCCTCTTGGGCAGTTTACAACCCAGAATGTCTGAGGAAGGGACTCGACCCGAAACGTCGCCCATTCCTTCTCTCCAGAGATGCTGCCTGACCCGCTGAGTTACTCCAGCATATTGTGTCAACCTACAAACCTGCACGTCTTTGGAGTGTGGGAGGAAACGGGAGCACCAGGGGGGAAACCCGCGTGGTCACGGGGAGAACGTATAGACTCGGGACAGACAGCACCGCCAGTCAGGATCGAACCCGGGTCTCAATGCTGGAAAGAAAAACTCAACATGTCAGAGAACATCAAGTCTACTCCGCCATTCAATTGTGGCTGATCTATCTCTCCCTCCCACTCCCCATTCACCCGCCTTCACCCCATAACCCTTGACACCCGTACTGATCAAGAATCTATCCATCTCTGCCTTAAAAATATCCACTAACTTGGCCTCCACAGCCGTCTGTGGCAATGAATTCCACAGATTCACCGCCCTTCTGGCTAAAGAAATTCCTCCTCATCTCCTTTCTAAAGGGACGTCCTTTTATTCTGAGGCTGTGACCTCTGGTCCTCTTTATCCACAGAGGCTGACTGACCTCACTTACCGGGTGGGGCGCGGAGGTGAGCCCTGAGTTAGGTCAGGTCGAAGTTCCCCCCGCCACGGATACCATGTAATCCTGTGCTACCTGCTCCATGGTCGGATAGCGGGGGCTCTGGACCCCCAGCAGGACCAAAAACAAGACCTGTCATAGGGCGGATGAGCTTCTGGCGAGCCAACGGCCATCCACACTTCAGTAGAAGTTGCGACCACTGTCGTACATGGCGTTGTAAGGAACGATGATAAAGCACACACACACACCAAATATCCTAGACTTCCAGCGGCGGAAGTCCGCAGGAACTGGAGGACAGAGATGTGTGGTGCGTCCGTCACCGTTCCTGACGGAAACCAGCCTCGCTAATATTTTCAACGATGATGAATGAATGCCTGACCTGCTAGGTTTTTCCAACATTAAGTTTTCATTTACGATTTCCCGTGCCTGCAATTTTTTAGGTCAATTTTCTTAAACTTATCACTGTTGGTCCGACCAAATCTATTTGTAATTATTCCTTTTAGATTTTCGCAAAGGGAGAGGAAGATCACTGTTCTTCTAAACTTGGCAGGCAACTACTGAAGCATCGCACTGCTTTCTGTTTGGTGATAACATGCTCTGAATATCAATGGGGAACCTGTTCTATTGTTTGGGACTTTGTCTCAAGTCATTAGTAATGTTTCAGCTGCGATATGCTTGGATGACCGCTGTGTTTTTCCTTTGCTCCATCCGAAGAAACTGCAGCATGGTATTATCAACCCTGAATATTGAGACGTCCCAGGGCACCATCCCCGACCTCTACCTCCGCTACATCGACGACTGCATTGGTGCTACCTCCTGCACCCACACACAACTCACTGACTTCATCCATTTCACCACCAACTTCCATCCAGCACTCAAATACACCTGGACCATTTCCGACACTTCCCTACCATTTCTTGACCTCACTATCTCCATCGCAGGTGATAGACTTCTGACCGACATCCACTATAAACCCACTGACTCCCATGGCTATCTAGACTACACTTCTTTCCACCCCGCTTCCTGTAAGGACTCCATCCCCTACTCCCAATTCCTCCGTCTACGCCGCATCTGCTCTCAGGATGAGGTGTTCCACAACAGGGCATCGGAAATGTCCTCATTCTTCAAGGAACGGGGGTTCCCCTCCCCTACCATAGATGAGGCTCTCACCAGGGTCTCTTCAATACCAGAGTCCCCCTAGTCCTCACCTTTCACCCCACCAGCCGTCACATACAACAAGTGATCCTCCGTCATTTTCGCCACCTCCAACGTGACCCCACCACTCGCCGCATCTTCCCATCTCCCCCCCTGTCTGCTTTCCGCAAAGACCGCTCCCTCCGTAACTCCCTGGTCAATTCTTCCCTTCCCTCCCGCATCACCCCCTCCCCGGGCACTTTCCGTTGCAACCGCAAGAGATGCTACACTTGTCCCTTCACCTCCCCCCTCGACTCCATTCAAGGACCCAAGCAGTCGTTCCAGGTGCGACAGAGGTTCACCTGCATCCAACCTCATCTACTGCATCCGCTGCTCCAGATGTCAGCTGATCTACATCGGTGAGACCAAGCGGAGGCTTGGCGATCGTTTCGCCCAACACCTCCGCCTGGTCCGCAACAACCAACCTGACCTCCCGGTGGCTCAGCACTTCAACTCCCCCTCCCATTCCGAATCCGACCTTTCTGTCCTGGGCCTCCTCCATGGCCAGAGTGAGCAACACCGGAAATTGGACGAGCATCACCACATCTTCCGCTTGGGCAGTCTGTACCCCAGTGGCATAAATATTGAATTCTCCAATTTCCGGTAGCCCTTGCTGTCTCCTCCCCTCTCCCTCAGCCCTCGGGCTCCTCCACTTCCTTTCTTCTTCCCATCCCCCCCCCCCCCCCCCACCCTACATCAGTCTGAAGAAAGGTCTCAGCCCGAAACGTTGCCTATTTCCTTCGCTCCATAGATGCTGCTGCACCCGCTGAGTTTCTCCAGTACTTTTGTCTACCCTGAATATTTTGACCATCCTTTTGCCTCCACAGATGCTGCCTGACCTGCCTAATGGCTCAATTGTAATCATGTGTAATGGCGCGATTGTAATCACGTATTGTCTTTCCGCTGACTGGTTAGCACGCGACAAAAAGCTTTCCGCTGTACCTCGGTACGCGTGACAGTAAACTAAGCTGAAGCTGTTGAGTTCCTTCCAGGGTATTTTGCCCTGGATTCCTGCATCTGCAATCTCTTCAGTTTTAGAGTCACAGAGTGATACAGCGTGGAAACAGGTCCTCTTTTCCAGTTGCCATTACTACACAGGTACAGTCGGAGTGATCGTACGCAGACCTCCACCCTCCCACACCCACCCCCCATTACCCTCCCCCCCCCCCACACTCATTCCCACCCCCATCCTCCCCTCCCACCCCTACCCTCCCACCCCCACACTCCCCTCACACCTACTGAGTTACGCTGGCACTTTGTGTCCATCTTGACTCTTGACTCTTGGCTTTGGAGTGAAGGGCAGGAAAATACTGTGGACGTTGGTGGGAAATGGAAATGATATTCGCAGGTGGACGGAGCGAAAGGACAGGTGTGGATTGAATCAAGCACGCCTGGGCCTCCTCCTCTGTCAGAGTGAGGCCCAGCGCAAATTGGAGGAGAAGCACCTCATATTCCACTTGGGCAGCTTACACCCCAGCGGTATGAACATTGACTTCTCTAACTCCTAGTAGCCCTTGCTTTCCCTCTCTCTCCATCCCCACCCCCTTCCCAGTTCTCCTGCCAGTCTTACTGTCTCCGATAATATCTCTGTACCGCCCACTCCCCTGACATCAGTCTGAAGAAGGGTCTGTGGAATTCTCTGCCTCAGAGGGCGGTGGAGGCAGGTTCTCTGGATGCTTTCAAGAGAGAGTTAGATAGGGCTCTTAAAAATAGCGGAGTCAGGGGATATGGGGAGAAGGCAGGAACGGGGTACTGATTGGGGAACGATCAGCCATGATCACATTGAATGGCGGTGCTGGCTCAAAGGGCCAAATGGCCTACTCCTGCACCTATTGTCTATTGTCTATTGTCTAAATAGCTGGCGCTGGCTCGAAGGGCCGAACGGCCTACTCCTGCACCTGTTGCTTAAGAAGGAATTGCAGATGCTGGAAAAATCAAAGGCAGATAAAAATGCTGGAGAAACTCAGCGGATGAGGCAGCATCTGCAGCCTCACCCGCTGAGTTTCTCCAGCATTTTTATCTGCCTGCACCTATCGTTCAATGTTTCTAGATTACATTTCTTCCTTTAACTGCAGTGTTGTAGATTTGCAACTGTACAAAAAATTCTCACTGCCCTGGGCCCAAGCAGATGCGAGATCACAGATGGCTTCTATCACTCGCATCTTGAAGCATTTTTCTTCCATTTTGTAACCACTTAAAGCCACAATTTCAAATCTTGTTTATGCCACGATGAACGAGGCTTTATTGATGGTTCCACTGACAGGTTTCCTTCTCAATTGATCGCTCATTCCTGACCTGTGATCAGCTGAAATGTGCAGGAAGGAACTGCAGATGCTGGTTGGCACCGAAGATAGACACAGGATGATCTTTAGTTTAGAGATACGGCGCCGAAACAGATCCCCTCGGCCCACCGGGTCCGCGCCGACCAGCGATCCCCGCGCACTAACGCCATCCTACACCCACTGGGGACAATTTTTACATTTACACTGAGCCAATTAGAAACATAGAAACATAGAAACATAGAAAATAGGTGCAGGAGTAGGCCATTCGGCCCTTCGAGCCTGCACCGCCATTCAATATGATCATGGCTGATCATCCAACACAGTATCCCGTACCTGCCTTCTCTCCATACCCCCTGATCCCTTTAGCCACAAGGGCCACATCTAACTCCCTCTTAAATATAGCCAATGAACTGGCCTCAACTACCTTCTATGGCAGAGAATTCCACAGATTCACCACTCTGTGTGAAAAATGTTTTCCTCATCTCGGTCCTAAAAGATTTCCCCCTTATCCTTAAACTGTGACCCCTTGTCCTGGACTTCCCCAACATCGGGAACAATCTTCCTGCATCTAGCCTGTCCAACCCCTTAAGAATTTTGTAAGTTTCTATAAGATCCCCCCTCAATCTTCTAAATTCTAGCGAGTACAAGCCGAGTCTATCCAGTCTTTCTTCATATGAAAGTCCTGACATCCCAGGAATCAGTCTGGTGAACCTTCTCTTAACCTACAAACCCACACATCTTTGGAGTGCGGGAGGAAACCGAACATCTTGGAGAAAACCCACGCGGGTCGCGGGGAGAACGTGCAAACTCTGTACAGACAGCACCCGTAGTCGGGATCGAACCCGGGTCTCCGGCGCTGCATTCCCTGTAAGGCCCTATTCTATGTTTTCCTGTTCCAGACTCAGGAACACCTACTTCCCCTCTGTTATCAGGCTGCTGAACGGCCCTTCCGTAAGCTCGGCCACTGTCCGATTCACCTCGACCCCATTGCGGACATTGGACTTTGTCTATCCTTGTCTATCTTTGTCATTACTATCTAAATGGCATCAAGTTGGGAAAAGGGGAAGTACAACGGGACCTGGGGGTCCTTGTACATCAGTCTATGAAAATAAGCATGCAGGTACAGCAGGCAGTGAAGAAAGTGAATGGCATGTTGGCCTTTATAACAAGAGGAATCGAATATAGGAGCAAAGAGGTCCTTCTGCAGTTGTACAGAGCCCTAGTGAGACCACACCTGGAGTATTGTGTGCAGTTTTGGTCCCCTAATTTGAGGAAGGACATTCTTGCTATTGAGGGAGTGCAGCGTAGGTTTACAAGGTTAATTCCCGGGATGGGGGGACTGTCATTTGCTGAGAGAATGGAGCGGCTGGGCTTGTACACTCTGGAGTTTAGAAGGATGAGAGGGAATCTCATTGAAACATATAAGATTGTTAAGGGCTTGGACACACTAGAGGCAGGAAACATGTTCCCGATGTTGGGGGAGTCCAGAACCAGGGGCCACAGTTTAAGAATAAGGAGTAAGCCATTTAGAACGGAGACGAGGAAACACTTTTTCTCACAGAGAGTGGTGAGTCTGTGGAATTCTCTGCCTCAGAGGGCGGTGGAGGCAGGATCTCTGGATGCTTTCAAGAGAGCGCTAGATAGGGCTCTTAAAAATAGCGGAGTCAGGTGATATGGGGAGAAGGCAGGAACGGGATACTGATTGGGGATGATCAGCCATGATCACATTGAATGGCGGTGCTGGCTCGAAGGGCCGAATGGCCTACTCCCGCACCTGTTGTCTATTGTCTATTGTCTCTGGAACTGATGCGTTACAATGCTGAGAACTATATCCTGCACTCTGTATCTTCCCCTTTGCTCTACCGATTGCATTTGAGTTTTTCCTGGTTGCATTTATGTGCAGTGACATCTAATGTGAGTTTTTTTCACTGTACCTCGTAAGGAACCTAAACTTTCATGGAAGTTGTAACACTCTGACACTGAGATCATAACACCATAAGACATTGGAGCAGAATTAGGCCATTCGGCCCATCGAGTCTGCTCTGCCATTCAACCGTGGCTGATCAATCTTTCCCTCTCTCCCCCATTCTCCTGCCTTCTTCCCACAGACTTCAACACACTTACTTTCCAAGTACCTATCAATCTCCGCTTTAAAATCAGTACGGCTGTCAGGGGCTATGGGGAGAAGGCAGGAGTATGGGGTTGAGAGGGAATGATAGATCAGCCATGATTGAATGGCGGGCATAGACTTGATGGGCAGAATGGCCTAATCCTGCTCCTAGTACATCTGAACATGTAAGTAAAGTAAGTAAGTAAGTAAGTTTATTGGCCAAGTATTCACATACAAGGAATTTGCCTTGGTGCTCCCACCCACAAGTAACAACATGACATACAGTGACAGTTCCGAATGACTCAGAAAACACTAAACATTAATAATAATAAAACATTAATGATAAAACACCATTGATCAAGCACGTGAACCAACAAAAGACCAGATCAAAGGGAGGCTACAGATTTTTGGCTGTTGAGTAGAGCAACTACTCGTGGATATGCAACGAACATGCAATGAATTGGCCTCCGCAGTCGTCTGTGGCCACTGCCCAGTCCATCACCGGCTCTGACCTCCCCACCGTCGAAGGGACCTATCGAAGTCGCTGCCTCAAAAAAAGGCAGCCAGCATCATCAGAGACTCACACACCATCCTGGCCACCCACTCATCTCACCACTGCCATCGGGAATGAGATACAGGAACCTGAAAACTGTAACGTCCAGGTTCAGGAACAGCCGCTTCCCCACAGCCATCAGGCTGTTAAACACGGCAACAAATAAGCTCTGAGCTACAACAGACTATTATTATTAATGCACTATATTTGTCTATTTATTGAGTATGTGTGCATGTGTATATACACACACTGAACTCTTATCTCCCGTTATGCATTACGATCACATATTCTGTTGTGTTGCAGCAAGCAAGAATTTCTTTGTCCTATCTGGGACACATGACAACAAAACACTCCTGACTCTTGTCTTGAATTCCGCAGATTCCCCGCCCTCTGACTAAAGAAAAGGTGCGTCCTTTTATTGCGGGGCTGTGCCCTCTGGTCCTAGACTCTCCCATTACTGGAAGCATCCAAGCAGAACGTCTTGTGTTTCTCTGAACAATCTGTTTCATTAAAAAGCACTCGGAAGAAATCTCAGTGGGTAATTGGCTGTGTTGTCCATTCTGTGCTCGACCTTAAGGTTTTTTTTTTTTTTCCGCCGTTGAGCAAGCAGTTCATGAAACTGATGCTGCCTCTGAGGATAGTGTGTGGTTTCAGCCACTATTAATGCACTTCAGAGACATGCAGAGACACGACCTGGGTCAAAAATATTTCCAAGATGCCAATTAGAAGAGCACCTTTTTCTTTCAAAGGTCTTTTGGTTATAAATTATAAACTCCAGCCTTTTGTGTCTATCTTAGAAAACGGCAAAGCCGTTTTCTAAGATAGACACAAAATGCTGGAGTAACTCAGTGGGACAGGCGGCATCTCTGGAGAGAAGTAATGGGTGACATTTCAGGCCGAGACCCTTCTTCTTAATCCGGCACTCAAAAAATTCACTTGGACCATCTCTGACATCTCCCTACCGTTAGGGATAGGCAATAGACAATAGGTGCAGGAGTAGGCCATTTGGCCCTTCGAGCCAGCATCGCCATTCAATGTGATCATGGCTGATTATCCCCAATCAGTGCCCCGTTCCTGCCTTCTCCCCATATCCCCTGACTCTGCTATCTTTAAGAGCCCTGTCTAGCTCTCTCTTGAAAGCATCCAGAGAACCGGCCTCCACCGCCCTCTGAGGCAGAGAATTCCACAGACTCACCACTCTCTGTGAGAAAAAGTGTTTCCTCGTCTCCGTTCTAAATGGCTTACTCCTTATTCTTAAACTGTGGCCCCTGGATACAGGGCGGAAACAGGCCCTTCAGCCCACCATCCAGTCCGCGCCGACCATCGATCCACGCACACTTGCACTATCCTACGCGCGATGGGGACAGTGTAACGCTCATACCAAGCCAATTAAGTTACAAACCTGGACGTCTTTGGAGTGCGGGAGGAAACCGAAGATCTCGGAGTAAACCCACGCAGGTCACGGGGAGAACGTACAAACTCCGTACAGACAGCGCCCGTAGTTGGGGTCGAACCCGGGTCTCTGGCGCTGTGAGACAGCAACTCTACCGCTGTGCCACCGTGCCGCCCTAATTAAAATGTGTATAAAGTCATGAGTGGAATAGATCGGGTAGACGCACAGAGTCTCTTGCCCAGAGTAGGTGAATCGAGGACCAGAGGACATGGGTTTAAGGTGAAGGGGAAAATATTTCTGAGGGGTAACTTTTTCACACAAAGGATGGTGGGTGTATGGAACGAGCTGCCGGAGGAGGTAGTTGAGGCAGGGACTATCCCGAAGAAACAGTTAGACAGATACATGGATAGGACAGGTTTGGAGGGATGTGGACCAAACGCAGGCAGGTGGGACCAGTGTAGATGGGGCATGTTGGCCGTTGTGGGCAAGTTGGGCCGAAGGGCCAGTTTCCGCGCTGTATCACTCTGTGAATCTATATCTCCGTCAACTTCTGAATGCGGTACCTTATTAAGGATACAGCGCGGAAACAGGCCCTTCGGCCCACCGGGTCCGTGCCGACCGACGACCCCGCACATTAACACCCACTAGGGACAATTTTTGCATTTATACCAAGCCAACTAACCTACAAACCTGTGAGTCTTTGGAGTGTGGGAGGAAACAGAAGATCTCGGAGAAAACCCACGCAGGTCACGGGGAGAACGTACAATCTCCGTACGGACAGCACCCGCAGTCAGGATCGAACCCGGGTCTCCGGCGCTGCATTCACTGTAAGGCAGCAACTCTACTGCAGCGCCACCGTGACCGCCCACACCTCAAGTACCTCTAGTGAATGGCTGGGCTGATGATGGATGTGAACTCACTGGAAACAATGGTCTGTGGGCAACACAATGATACATTTACTGTTTAATGATGCAATTAGTTTGTCAGGGCCATTTAACAATTTGGCAAGTTCACATGAATTGGCAGGTTTTTTTCATGAGTCATTCACTTTTTTTTCCCCAAAAAAAGACTCTCGCTTATTCTTGTCAACGTTCCCTTCAATAAACATTTTCATGTTGCTTCTGTTCACCTGGTCAATGCTTTCCATTTTCTTCCTGATCGGAACGCAAAACTCCTCATGTTCAAACCAACAAATTTAGATCATAAGGTCATAAGTGACAGGAGAAGAATTAGGCCATTCGGCCCATCAAGTCTACTCCGCCATTCAGCCATGGCTGATCAAGTCAAGTCAAGTCACTTTTATTTCCATAGCACATTTAAAAAACAACTCTCGTTGGCCAAAGTGCTTTACATTGGTGGAGGTACTAACGTTATATAACAATGGTTCATAGATTAAATACAAACATCACTACATACATAGAGGACGTCAAGAAAGGCTTTTTTTTTTTTTTTCTTTTTTTCCCGTAAATGTTTTTTAAATTAGATTTTTAAACAAATGTACAATTTACAAGGGAGGGTAGAAAGCTCACACAATTTAAAAACACTTACACAAAATTATCAAATTAAAATATTAACATTTTTATCTATAATATATTCAAGCTCCTGCGGTGACCAGCGTTCACAGAAGGCCTCCACAGTCCCCGTGGACACCGCGTGTTCCCTTCAAGAAAGGCTTGGGAGTAGAGATGAGTTTTAAGTCTCGACTTAAAGGAGTCGATGGAGGGGGCAGTTCTGATGGGAAGAGGGATGCTGTTCCACAGTCTAGGAGCTGCAACCGCAAAGGCGCGGTCGCCCCTGAGCTTATGCCTAGACCGCGGGATGTTCAGTAACCCCAAGTCGGCCGATCTATCTAACCCCATTCTCCTGCTTTCTTCCCATATCCTCTGACACCCGTACTGATTTATTCTAGACCAGTCGGGTCTAGAGATACAGCGCGGAAACAGGCTCTTTGGCCCACCGAGTCCGTGCTGACCAGCGATCCCCGCACACTAATGCTGTCCGACACACACTAGGGGCAATTGACAATTTTTACTGAAGCCAATTAACCTACAAACCCGCCACGTCTTTAGTGTGTGGGAGGAAACCGGAGCACCCTGTGAAAAGGAGCAGAAGAACGTGCAAACTCCACGCAGACCGTACTCGAGGTCGGGATCGATCCCGGGTCTGTGGCGCTGTGAGGCAGCAACTCTACCGCTGCGCCACCGTGCCACAATGTGCGGTCCATCACAGGTACCGACCTCCCAACCGTCGAAGGGGTCTACTGGAGACTGGCTCGAAGGGCCTCATGGCCTACTCCTGCACCTATAGTCTATTGAGACGCCACTTCAGAAAGGTAGTCAATACCATCATGGACCTAGCAGCGCCAGAGACCCCGGTTCGATCCTGACTACGGGGTGCTGTCTGTATGGAGTTTGCACGTTCTCCCCGTCACCCGCGCGGGTTTTCTCCAGTTTCCTCCCACACTCCAAAGACTCCGCGCTAGTATCCCAAAAGTCTAATATCTGGAGACTGAGGTTAAGAGGGAAAGATAGATCAGCCAGGATTGAAAGGCATAGTGTCGACTCGCTGGGCCGAATGGCCTAATTCTGCTCCTATGACTTATGAACCTATCTATGTATGTTCTGGACTGTTCTACATTCTATGTTCTTTGATGAGGAGCAATTGTCTAACTTGTTACTTTTTAGTTTAGTATAGTTTAGAGATACATTTCCTTTCTGTACTCTTGACCAGAAGATGTCTTACTTGGACACTAGACTTTAGAGATAGAGAGCGGAAACAGGCCCTTCGGCCCACCGAGTCCATGCTGACCATCAAACTCCGAGTCACACTAGATTAATGTAGTTTAGTTGAAAAATACAGCGCGGAAACAGGCCCTTCGGCCCACCGAGTCCGGTGCCTTCCAGCGATCCCCGCACACTAATACTATCTCACACACCGGGGGGGCAACTTACAATTTTTACCAAAGCCAATTAACCTACAAACCTGTGCGTCTTTGGAGCATGGGAGGAAACCGGAGCGCCCGGAGAAAACCCACGCAGGTCACGGGAAGAACGTACTAAACCTCGTACGGACAGCACCAGAGGTCAGGATCGAACCCGGGCAAGTTCGCGCAAGTACCTTCAGCACTTCAGTTCAGTTTATTGCCACGTGTACCGAGGTACAGTGGTGAGCTTTTTGTTGCGTGCTAACAAGGGCTTTGGTTAGTTTACTTTCGTTTAGAGAAACAGCACGGAAACAGGCCCTTCGGCCCACCGGGTCCGCGCCGACCAGCGATCCCCGCGCACCAACACTATCCTACACACACACACTAGGGATAATTTACACCAAGCCAATTAACCTACAAACCTGCACGTCTTTGGAGTGTGGGAGGAAACCGGAGATCCCACTTGGTCACGGGGAGAACGTGCAAACTCCGTACAGGCAGCGCCCGTAGTCGGGATCGAACCCGGGTCTCCGGCGCAGTGAGGCAGCAACTCTACCGGCTGCGCCACTGTTCTTGTTATAGATTGCAGCTTGCAGGAGCGTGTGTTTTTTTAAAAAGAAAACGCTTCTTCATCTTAAGAGTGTGTGTGGATGGATCGCTATCTAATGTATTAAATGGCAGCAAAGTAGAGTCGGTTAATATAATGGATCATTGCATCAGCATTAACCTTTAAACCTGCAGTTTGATGGGGATCTCCTGGCAACGTGTAAGTGATGGGAAGCGTTCAGTGATGTGGGCCAAAACTGACATACTGCCAACAACAATGGTGGCTGGGGAATAATTGTCATCCTCCTCTGACACAACAGATCTTCCTGGGTCGCCTCACAGTATGAACAGAGCTTAAAGAATGTCGATCAGTATTCAAGACCAGGGTCTCGACCCGAAACGTCACCCATTCCTTCTCTCCGGAGATGCTGCCTGTCCCGCTGAGTTACTCCAGCGTTTCGTGTCTGTCTGATGATTCCTTGCTTTGCTTCAGTTTAGTTTAGTTTGGAGATACAGCGCGGAAGCAGGCCCTTCGGCCCCACCGGGTCCGCGCCGACCAGCGATCCCCGCGCACTAACACCATCCTACATCCACTAGGGACAATTTTTACATTTACACCAAGCCAATTAACCTACAAACCTGTACGTCTTTGGAGTGTGGGAGGGAACCGAAGATCCCGGAGAAAACACACGCAGGTCACGGGGAGAACGTTCAAACTCCGTACAGACAGCACCCGTAGTCGGGATCGAGCCCGTGTCTCTGGCGCTGTGAGGCAGCAACTCCCTCGCTGCGCCACCGTGCCGCCCCAAACACAAAAGCATGCAGCATATTACTTTAACTTCTGAAACCATAAATGCAAGGCCAGTTACGTACACTTGTTTACAAGGTTAACTCGTGTGATCAAGCGTTCTGTAGTATTCCCCTCAAAGACATGTCCCGATCGCCAAAACACCAAGTTAACCAGACATGTTTAGCCAAGCGCAGAATGGAAACTTCACCGGAGTAAAGTTCGATCCCCACAGAATTAAGTCTAAAGATACAGCACGGAAAAAGGCCCCTTCGGCCCACCGCGTCCGCACCGACCAGCCATCCCCGCACACTAACACTATCCCTACACACACATTATGGACAGTTTTTACACTTAAACCAAGCCAATTAACCTACAAACCTGCACGTGTGGGAGGAAACCGAAGGTCTCGGAGAAAACACACGCGAGTCACGGGGAGAAGGTACAAACTCTGTACAGACAGCGCCCGTAGTCGGGATCGAACCGGGGTCTCTGGCGCTGCATTCGCTGTAAGGCAGCAGCTCTACCGCTGCGCCACCGTGACGCTCATTCTTTCACTAGGCATCACGCAACTTAAGCTTTTCACTGTACCTCGGTGCACGTGACGGTAATAAACTAAACTCAACTAACTAAACTCAACTAACTATAAACTAAACTAATCTAAACTCAACTAAACTCAACTAAACTCAACTAAACTCAACTAAACTCAACTAAACTCAACTAAACTAAACTACTCAACTAAACTCAACTAAACTCAACTAAACTCAACTGAACTAAGCTATAAATGCCAGCCAGATGGCAGTTTCATTGCAGCTTTGCCTATCAATATTCAGTGCGTCTACTACTCACTTGGATCCTGTTGCTTCTGTGGTTGACGTGATCTCTGCCGCTGCTCAAGGCTCTCAGAGTGAGCAGACTTCCCGTGGATTTGAATTGCTCAAGAATACATTTTAAATGCAAAGCAAAACTCGGCAAAACTTTGGGAGAAACGCTCCAGGGACCTTTAACACACGTCAAGGCCGGTCCCGGCCTGAAACGCTGAGGCCAGCATCTCAGAGTCCCTTCACACAGCAGAAATCAACGTGAAAAGTCAGGAGAGCTGCAGGAGTAATCAACGGCATCTTACGTCTACGGCTGCGTGTCCCTTTACCTCATTGACGGAAACCGGAGAAAACCTACGCAGAGCGTGCAAACTCCATACAGACAGCACCACGTGGTCGGGATCGAACCCGGGTCTCTGGCGCTGTGAGGCAGCAACTCTACCGCTGCGCCACCGTGCCGCCCATACTCTGGTTCCTGTTTGACCCGTTTGACACTCTCATTCACGTCATGAGGAGCAATTCTCTAACTTGTTATTTATTATCTAAATGGTGGCCGATTAGGAAAAGGGGAGATGCAGCGAGACCTGGGTGTCATGGTACACCAGTCATTGAAATTAGGCATGCAGGTGCAGCAGGCAGTGAAGAAAGCGAATGGTATGTTAGCTTTCATAGCAAAAGGATTTGAGTATAGGAGCAGGGAGGTTCTACTGCAGTTGTACAGGGTCTTGGTGAGACCACACCTGGAGTATTGCGTACAGTTTTGGTCTCCAAATCTGAGGAAAGACATTCTTGCCATAGAGGGAGTACAGAGAAGGTTCACCAGACTGATTCCTGGGATGTCAGGACTTTCATATGAAGAAAGACTGGATAGACTTGGCTTGTACTCGCCAAAATTTAGGAGATTGAGAGGGGATCTTATAGAAACGTACAAAATTCTTATGGGGTTGGACAGGCTAGATGCAGGAAGATTGTTCCCGATGTTGGGGAAGTCCAGGACAAGGGGTCACAGCTTAAGGATAAGGGGGAAATCCTTTCAGACCGAGATGAGGAAAAACTTTTTCACACAGAGAGTGGTGAATCTCTGGAACTCTCTGCCACAGAGGGTAGTTGAGGCCAGTTCATTGGCTATATTTAAGAGGGAGTTAGATGTGGCCCTTGTGGCTAAAGGGATCAGGGGGTATGGAGAGAAGGCAGGTACGGGATACTGAGTTGGATGATCAGCCATGATCATATTGAATGGCGGTGCAGGCTCGAAGGGCCGAATGGCCTACTCCTGCACCTATTTTCTATGTATCTATGTAACTTTGGGGAATGGCTATGCCAACAGGTAAAAATAAAATCGGATTGGATGCTGAGGCTTTTTGCATGAGAACAGATTGGATAGAAACATAGAAAATAGGTGCAGGAGTAGGCCATTCGGCCCTTCGAGCCAGCACTGCCATTCAATAAGATCATGGCTGATCATCCACAATCAGTACCCCTTCCTGCTTTCTCCCCATATCCCTTGATTCCGTTAGCCAGAAGAGCTCCATCCAACTCTCTCTTGAAAACATCCAGTGAATGAGTCTGAAGAAGGGTTTCGGCCCAAAACTTTGCCTATTTCCTTCACTCCATAGATGCTGCCGCACCCGCTGAGTTTCTCCAGCATTTTTGTCTACCAGTGAATTGGCCTCCACTGCCTTCTGTGGCAGAGAATTCCACAGATTCACAACTCACTGGGTGAAAACGTTTTTCCTCATCTCAGTCCTAAATGGCCTACCCCTTATTCTTAAACTGTGACCCCTGGTTCTGGACTCCCCCAACATCGGGAACATGTTTCCTGCATCTAGCCTGTCCAATTCCAAAATAATCTTGTATGTTTCTACAAGATACCCTCTCATCCTTCTAAATTCCAGTAGATACAAGCCCAGACTGAGCAGAACACAATATATTGGGGGGAACTCAGCGGGTCGGGCAGCATCTGTGGAAGGAAATGGACTGACGATGTTTCGGATCAAGACCTTTGAAACTGGCCCTTCAGCCCATCGAGTCCATGCCGACCACCGTTTTACAGTTCACATTAGTTCTATGTTATCCCACGTGGTCACGGGGAGAACGTACAAACTCCGTACAGACAGCACCCGTGGTCAGGTATCCAAAAGCAAGGAAAATAAAAACAGATCTAGACAAAATGCTGGAGGAACTCAGCGGGTGAGGCAGCATCTATGGAGAGAAGGAATAGGCGGCGTTTCGGGTCTGAACAAGGGTCTCAATACAATAGACAATAGTCAAAAGACAATAGGTACAGGAGTAGGCCATTCGGCCTTCAAGCCAGCACCGCCATTCAATGTGATCATGGCTGATCATCCCCAATCAGTACCCCGTTCCTGCCTTCTCCCCATATCCCCTGCCTTCTCCCCATATCTTCAAGAGCCCTATCTAGCTCTCTCTTGAAAGTATCCAGAGAACCGGCCTCCACCGCCCTCTGAGGCAGAGAATTCGACAGACGCACAACTCTCTGTGTGAAAAAGTGTTTCCTCATCTCCGTTCTAAATGGCTTACCCCTTATTCTCAAACTGTGGCCCCTGGTTCTGGACTCCCCCCAACATCTGGAACATGTTTCCTGCCTCTAGCGTGTCCAAACCCTTAATAATCTTAAATGTTTCAATAAGATCCCCTCTCATCCTAAATTCCAGAAACACGGCCTCAATCTGAAGAAGGGTCTCGACCCCCAAAAACCGTCGCCTATTCCTTCGCTCCATAGATGCTGCCTCTTCCGCTGAGTTCCTCCGGCATTTTTGTCTACCTTCGAATTTTCCAGCATCTTTCCAATAAACATGATAACACCTGAGATGTTATTTATCGAGGAGCCATTGTAGATCATTAAAAAAACACCTCACATTACCCGACCGGTGAACTGATTATGAATGGCAATTTTTAATTACTTTTTTTCATTCAAAAGGCCCATTACAGAGCTGGGCTCAGCTGTGAATTGAATGAGATGTGTTAAGTCACCTCTCCTATTGCTGCAATGACTCCCATAATAAGTAACTGGCGTGCTGGTATGTGATTAAGTCTCTTGGCCCAGCCACCTGCAATTGAATAATGACAAAGTACCATTTTAATGATGATTAGATCGTAAAGGTGTTTCAAACTTCGAATGAATATTCCATCCTTTCTCCTAAATTCGCGAGCAGCAGAAGCAGAAATGAAAAAAAAAAACGTACCAATCAATTTGACAATCAAACAAATGAGCTTTCTGCCCTGTCTTTCTTGAGGCTTTAATTTTCATGTTCATAGGTGATAGGAGCGGAATTAGGCCATTCGGCCCATCGAGTCATCTCCGTCATTCTCCGTGCACTGACAACAACCTGGCCCTTAACTCCAAGAAGACCAAGGAGCTCATTGTAGACTTCAGGAAGTCTAGATGGGCGGCACGCACACCCCCATCCACATTAACGGGACGGAGGTGGAACGTGTGTTACCAGCTTCAGGTTCCTGGGGGTCAACATCTCCGATGACCTCTCTTGAACCCAACAATACCTCAACACCGGTCAAGCAGGCTCACCAGCGTCTCATCTTCCTGAGGAGACTAAAGAAGGTCCATCTGTCTCCTCAGATTCTGGTGAACTTCTACCGCTGCACCGTCGAGAGCATCCTTACCAACTGCGTCGCAGTATGGTACGGCAACTGCTCTGTCTCCGACCGGAAAGCACTGCAGAGGGTGGTGAAAACTGCCCAACGCATCACCGGTTCCTCACTCCCCACCATTGAGTCTGTCCAAAGCAAGCGCTGTCTGCGAAGGGCGCTCAGCATCGCCAAGGACTGCTCTCACCCCAACCACAGACTGTTTACCCTCCTACCATCCGGGAGGCGTTACAGGTGTCTCCGTTGCCGGACCAGCAGGTCCAGGAACAGCTTCTTCCCTGCGGCGGTTACACTACTCAACACTGTACCTCGGTGACTGCCAATCACCCCCCCCGGACACTCCTCCCACCAGGGTTTATTAGATTTATTTATTTACTGCTCATATTTATGTGGCTCTTCTAGGGAGATGCTAACTGCATTTCATTGTCTCTGTACTGGACACTGCACAATGACAATAAAGTGGAATCGGAATCGGAATCTGAGGTTCTCCCCGTAACCTCTGACACCCGTAATAATCAAGAATCTATCTATCTCTGCCTTAAAAAATATCCACTGACTTGGCCTCCACAGCCTTCAGTGGCAAAGAATTCCACAGATTCACCACCGTCTGACTAAAGACATTTCCCCTCATCTCCTTCTTAAAAACATCCTTTAATTCTGTGGCTGTGATCCCTAGTTCTAGACTCTCCCACTAATGGAAACATTGCCCTCTCTTGTTCTTCCCCTTCCCCCCTCATGGTGGTTCCCCCATGCCCTCGTTGACCGCCGCGCCACTGACCGCAGGTCGACCCACGAGGCCCCACCGCTGCTGCCGAGGCCCCACAGCCACCGAGCTTCCACCCACTGCCACTGGGGCTGCACCGCTGCTGCCGAGGCTCCACCGCCGCCGCTCCACCGCCGCCGCCGATGCCCCACCACTGCCACTGAGGCTCCACCGTCACTGCCGAGGCTCCACCACTGCCACTGAGGCTCCACCGTCACTGCCGAGGCTCCACCTCCGCCACCTCTCCACCTCTGCTGATGCTCCACTGCTGCCGCTGAGGCTCCACCGTCACTGCCGAGGCTCCACCACCGCCACCTCTCCACCGCTGCCGATGCTCCACCGCTGCCACTGAGGCTCCACCGTCACTGCCGAGGCTCCACCACCGCCACCTCTCCACCTCTGCTGATGCTCCACCGCTGCCGCTGAGGCTCCACCGTCACTGCCGAGGCTCCACCACTGCCACCTCTCCACCTCTGCTGGTGCTCCACCGCTGCTGCTGAGGCTGCACTGTCACTGCCGAGGCTCTACCACCGCCACCTCTCCACCTCTGCTGATGCTCCACCGCTGCCACTGAGGCTCCACCGTCACTGCCGAGGCTCCACCACCGCCACCTCTCCACCTCTGCTGATCCTCCACCGCTGCCACTGAGGCCCCACCGTCACTGCCGAGGCTCCACCTCCGCCACCTCTCCACCTCTGCTGATGCTCCGCCGCTGCCGCTGAGGCTCCACCGTCACTGCCGAGGCTCCACCGCCGCCACCTCTCCACCTCTGCTGATGCTCCACCGCTGCCGCTGAGGCTCCGCCACCGCCGAGGCTTCACCGACGCCGCCAAGGCTCCACCGCTGCCACCGAGGCTCCTCCACGGTTTCCCGGGAGGCGCTGCCGCCTGCAGTCCTATACGTCTTTGGAGTGCGGGAGGAAACCGGAGCATGCTCGCAACGTTTATTATTATCCATGCACCTGTCTAATTGTTTCTTAAACATTGAGATTGTCCCTGCCTCAACTACCTCCTCCGGCAGCTCATTCTATACATCCACCACACCACCCTTTTGTGTGAAACTGTTACCCCTCAGGTTCCTAATAAATCTTTCCCCCCCTCACCTTAAACCCATGTCCTCTGGCCATCAATTCACCCACAACTAGTTCTCCGACCGGTCTGACTGTCCTCCTGATTACATTTTACACAGTCTACCTCGTTGTCACCTTCCCCTGCCTAACACCTTGCCCTTCCTTATCTCCACGTCTCCCTCTCCCCCCCGACTCTCAGTCTGAAGATGGGTCTCGACCCGAAACGCCCTCCGTTCCTTCTCTCCAGAGATGCTGCCCGTCCCGCTGAGTTACTCCAGCATTTTGCGTCTCTCTGTCGGTTAAAACATTCTCTCCACAGCCACTGGTCGGCCACGATGGCGCAGCGGTAGAGTTGCTGCCTTACAGCGAATGCAGCGCCGGAGACCCCGGTTCGATCCCGACCACGGGTGCTGTCTGTACGGAGTTTGTACGTTCTCCCCGTGACCTGCGTGGGTTTTCTCCGAGATCTTGGGGGAGTCCAGAACCAGGGGCCACAGTTTAAGAATAAGGGGTAAGCCATTTCGAACGGAGACGAGGAAACATTTTTTCTCACAGAGAGTGGTGAGTCTGTGGAATTCTCTGCCTCAGAGGGCGGTGGAGACGGGAGTTCTCTGGATACGTTCAAGAGAGGGTTAGATAGGGCTCTTAAAGATAGCGGTCAAGGGATATGGGGAGAAGGCAGGAACGGGGTACTGATTGGGGATGATCAGCCATGATCACATTGAATGGCGGTGCTGGCTTGAAGGGCCAAATGGCCTACTCCTGCACCTATTGTCTATTGTCTATTGTCTATTGTCTATTGTCTATCTTTGGTGTCCTCCCACACTCCAAAGGCGTGCAAGTTTGTAGGTTAATTGGCTTGGTGTAAATGTAAAAATTGTCCCTAGGTGTGTGTAGGATGGTGTTAATGTGCGGGGATCGCTGGTCGGCGCGGACTCGGTGGGCCGAAGGGCCTGTTTCCGTGCTGTATCTCTAAACTAAACTAAACTCAACTCTACCCAGGCCTATCTTCGGTCCCAACTTCTAACCTCATTTCCCTGACTTAGAGAAGTGACTTAGAGCAAGGACATCTAATTGCATTTATGAAAAATGGATTAACTTCACATCTGCCTGGGTCTCTTGAGCACCTTTGGAATATTTAAGATTTAGTTTTCCTACAGTGGCGTACGGACTCCTGCATTTTATCAGTTTTAATCCCCTCTTCTCCACGCTCCGCACTCAATCATGATCAAACACTTGTCTCTCATGGGGACATTGTCAATGCATGGATTGCCGTCCGTTAGTTTTAATCAGCAGCAAAGACAACAAGGTACAGTGGGCCCATCAGCTGGGAATTGTCCTGCGCGCTTCGGCATGGAAACATAAGAACCACAGGAGCCAGGCACAAAATGCCGGAGTAACTCAGCGGGACAGGCAGCACCTCCGGAGAGAAGGGACGGGCGATCCTTCGGGGTGGAGACCCTTCTTCAGACACTGACGTCAGGGGAGTGGGCGGTACATAGATAAGGAAGTGTGAGGCGTGAAAACATGACAAAAGGGAATGGAGATCCAGGACAATGTAGACTAGGTTGTCATTAGTTGGGTGAAGGTAAGAACAAAGCAAACAGCGATACAATGTAGTCAAACTTTAAACTTCCCTATCTATACATATATAGGCCCTCGACCTGAAACGTCACCCATTCCTTCTCTCCAGAGATGCTGCCTGTCCTGCTGAGTTACTCCAGCATCACATTTAGTCTGTTGAATTCTCTGCCTCAGAGGGCGGTGGAGGCCGGTTCTCTGGATGCTTTCAAGAGAGAGCTAGATAGGGCTCTTAAAAATAGCGGAGTCAGGGGATATGGGGAGAAGGCAGGAACGGGGTACTGATTGGGGATGATCAGCCATGATCACATTGAATGGCGGTGCTGGCTCGAAGGGCCGAATGACCTACTTCTGCACCTATTGTCTATTGTCTATTTAGTCCCTCTACCCTCATCTCTCCCAGTCTCTGTACCGCCTCCACCTCTACCAACCTCCAAGTGAATTGGTGAGGCCACACTCTGAGTATCGTGTTCAGTTTTGGTCACCCTGTTAGAGCAAAGAAATTGACAAGATGTAAAGAAGATTCACGAGGATGTTGCCAGGACTTGAGGGCCTGAGCTACAGGGAGAGGTTGAGCAGGCTGGGACTCTATTCCTTGGAGCGCCGGAGGATGAGGGGTGATCTTATAGAGGTGTACAAAATCATAAGAGGAATAGATCGGGTAGACGCACAGAGTCTCTTGCCCAGAGTAAGGAAATCAAAAACCAGAGGACATTGGTTTAAGGAAGGTGAAAAGCTTTAATAGGAATCTGAGGGGTAACTTTTTCACACAAACGGCCGCGGGTGTATGGAACGAGCTGCCGGAGGAGGTAGTTGAGGCTGGGACTATCCCGTCCTTTAAGGAACAGTTAGACAGGCACACGGATAGGACAGGTTTGGAGGGATATGGACCAAACGCGGGCAGGTGGGACTAGTGTAGATGGTCGGTGTGGGCAAGTTGGGCTGAAGGGCCTGTTTCCACCCTGTATCACCCTATGAGTGGGGTGAGAAATCTGGGAGCTGGGTGGCGCTGGTATACACTGACGGATGCACCTAATCCGCATTTGATTCCTGCGATATAGAAATAGCTCGGAGTGCCCAATGCATTAAATTGGAAGCGCGCAAGTGAATTGCAGCTTCAACTTCAATTTAGTCCTGTCTCCTTGAACGACAAGTTCATTGTGTAGCTGCAGCCTCCGGTAACCTTCCCACTAGGTCGATTCTGGTGTAGTTTGAGGATAGTGTGCGGATTCAGCCACTTCAGGGACATGCGGAGACAAGACCTGGGCCCCAATTATTCCCAAGATGCCAATTAGAAGCGCACCTTTGTCTTTCAAAGGACTTTTGGTTATAAATTGTCATCTTGCCGTTTCCCATGATAGACACAAAAGGCTGGAGTCACTCAGCGGGACAGGCGGCATCTCTGGAGAGAAGGAACGGGTGACGTACCGGGCCGAGACCCTTCGGCACTCAAATTCACTTGGACCGTCTCCGACATCTCCCTACCATTAGAGATGCATCGCGGAAACGGGCCATTCGGCCCACCGAGCCCCGTGCCGACCAGCGATCCCCGCGCACACTAACGCTATCCTACACCCACGAGGGACATTTTACAATTATACCGAGCCAATTCACCCGCAAACCTGCACGTCTTCGGAGTGCGGGAGGAAGCCGAAGATCTCGGAGAAAACCCACGCGGGTCACGGGGAGAACGTGCAAACTCCGTACAGACAGCACCCGTAGTCGGGATCGAACCAGGGTCTCCGGCGCTGCAAGCGCTGTAAGGCAGTATCTCTACCGTGCCGCCCTCATTTGTGGCAAATTCAGCCAACATATCCATCAGACTAGTCCGATGAAGTTGTCGACGTGTTGAACTGTCCCTTCTCTTCTCCTGAGGAGAGACAAAGTGCTGGAGTATCTCAACAGGTCGGGCAGCATCTCTGGAGGACCATGGACGGTCTCGACCCGAAACGTCACCTATTCCTTTCCTCCAGAGATGCTGACTAACCCCAGCACGTTGTGTCTATATCTATGGGGCTTGGATAGGCTTCACCGCCAAACATCAAACAAACTTTAGACTTCGGAGATACAGCGCGGAAACAAGGCCCTTCGGCCCATCACCCCGCACACTAGCTCCATCCTACACACACACACACTAGGAACAATCTGCAGTTTTACCAAAGCCAATTACCCTGCAAACCGCCGGAGTGCCGGGGGAAACAGGGGCACCCGGGGAAAACCCACACGGTCACGGGTGGAACATGCAAACTCTGTACAGACAGCACCCGTGGTCAGGATCGAACCCGGGACCCTGGCGCTGTGAGGCAGCAACTCTACCGCTGTGCGCTACCCAAGATTCCAGCAACAGAACTGCAGTTCCTTGCCCTTACATGTCTATCTGTTGATTTCAAAGAACTGGTCAGCTCAGGGGGGAACTGTTTGGTCTGTTCTGTGAATGAGTGAATGAATGAATGAAAGTCAAGGTGCAGTGAAATGAATTTGCCAGCAGCGATACACTTAAAAAGAACACACGATACACAATAGAATAGAATTTATGAATGAATGAGTGAATACTTTGTTGTCCATAGAAACATAGAAACATAGAAAATAGGTGCAGGAGGAGGTCATTCGGCCCTTCGAGCCAGCACCGCCATTCATTGTGATCATGGCTGATCGTCCCCTATCAATAACCCGTGCCTGCCTTCTCCCCATATCCCTTGATTCCACTAGCCCCTAGAGCTCTATCTAACCCTCTCTTAAATCCATCCAGTGACTTGGCCTCCACTGCCCTCTGTGGCAGGGAATTCCACAAATTCACAACTCTCTGGGTGAAAAAGTTTTTTCTCACCCTCAGTCTTAAATGACCTCCCCTTTATTCTAAGACTGTGTGGCTCCTGGTTCTGGACTCGCCCAACATTGGGAACATTTTTCCTGCATCTAGCTTGTCCAGTCCTTTTATAATTTTATATGTTTCTATAAGATTCCCCCTCATCCTTCTAAACTCCAGTGAATACAAGTCTAGTCTTTTCAATCTTTCCTCATATGACAAGTCACAGTGAAATTATATGCTTGCGTGCCCACGGTATGCGAATAGTCACCACCTAAAGGGCGGTGACAAAGTCACAAAGTAGCCCCTCGTCGGGTCCCCCTTTGCTCTCCCCCCCCTCCCTCACGGCGGTCCCCCCCCCGTGCCGGCTCCTCCTTTGTTCCTCCCCCCGGCAGCGGTGTCCTCACTCCCGTCCTCGTCCATCGGTCGGCGCCCTCGTCGACCGCCGCACCGGCCTCGTTACTATGGTCGCCGGGTCCCCTTGGGCTCCGTCGGCCCGCCGATCCCCGTCTCCCGGCGTCACCTTTCCTCGTGGCGCCCAGTCGATGGAACTCTTGGTCCAATCCTGCAAATGATTTGTTCCCTGTTTATCGAGCCGTGTTGATGCTGATTAACATTTTGCTGCTGTTGTTGTTCTTGTCTACGGGCAGAATGAAATGTCAAAGAGCCTTGTTCAACGCTGAGCTGACAACATACGCCACCCAATTACTGACATGGCTCCTTGCCACCTTTCATTCACAGTAAACCATGCACGCTCTTGTTTCCCCTCCAGCTCATATGTTTAGTTTAGTGATACAGCGCGGAAACAGGCCCTTCGGCCCGCCGGCTCCGCGCCGACCAGCGATCCCCACTCGCCAACACTAACCTACACACACGAGGGACAACATTTACACTTTACACCAAGCTAATTAAACCACAGACCTGCACGTCTTTGGAGAGTGGGAGGAAACCGAAGATCGGGGAGAAAACCCACGCAGGTCACGGGAGTGCGTGCAAACTCCGTACAGACAGCACCCGCAGTCGGGGGGCAATTCTACACACTGGGGTAGACAAAAGTGCTGGAGAAACTCTGCGGGTGCAGCAGCATCTATGGAGCGAAGGAAATAGGCAACGTTTCGGGCCGAAACCCGGAAGGGTTTCGGCCCGAAACGTTGCCTATTTCCTTCAGGGTTTCGTCCCGAAACGTTGCCTATTTCCTTCAGGGTTTCGGCCCGAAACGTTGCCTATTTCCTTCAGGGTTTCGTCCCGAAACGTTGCCTATTTCCTTCAGGGTTTCGGCCCGAAACGTTGCCTATTTCCTTCAGGGTTTCGGCCCGAAACGTTGCCTATTTCCTTCAGGGTTTCGGCCCGAAACGTTGCCTATTTCCTTCAGGGTTTCGGCCCGAAACGTTGCCTATTTCCTTCAGGGTTTCGTCCCGAAACGTTGCCTATTTCCTTCAGGGTTTCGTCCCGAAACGTTGCCTATTTCCTTCAGGGTTTCGGCCCGAAACGTTGCCTATTTCCTTCGCTCCATAGATGCTGCTGCACCCGCTGAGTTTCTCCAGCACTTTTGTCTCCCTTCGATTTTCCAGCATCTGCAGTTCCTCCTTAAACTCTTCTGGGGACAACTTGCAGAAGCCAATTAACCTACGAACCCTCGTGTCTTTTAGATTTGCCTCCCCTGAATCTGAAAAGTGCAACTTCGGTGAATTTTCCCAGTTTCCTCGTCTTGTGCGATGTGCGCCGAGGCTGTTAATGGCGTCACGTACTCAGACCTCGTTACGCTGTAATTTTCATCAGCGTTGAGCGGCAGATGTCAGATTATCCCGGCATCATTTGCACCTGGAAAGAAAGACCGTGATTGCAGGGAGGAAAGTTAATGAAGAATAGAGTGGATGTTAAATGGAAAGCAATTTGCTGTTAAATCTTAAGTCCCGTCGAGCCTTTCTCACGGGCCTGTCCCACTTGGCGATTTTTTTTTCGGCGGCTGCCGGCATCATTGACTGACGTATCAGGTCACAACGTATCGACGCGCGGTGTCTCCTCAAGTATCGCGACATTTATTTTGGAATTTGAAACGTTCAAGACCCTGATACGCCAGTCAACGACGCCGGCAGTCGCCGAAAAAAATCGCCAAGTGGGACAGGCCCTTAACACTTTACTCTGTAGAACCATAGAAACCTAGAAAATAGGTGCAGGAGTAGGCCATTCGGCCCTTTGAGCCAGCACCGCCATTCAATGTGATCATGGCTGATCATCCAAAACCAGTACCCCGTTCCTGTTCTCTCCAAATCCCTTGTTTCCGTTAGCCGAAGAACTTTTATCTAATTATCTCTTGAAAACATCCCGTGAATTGGCCTCCACTGCCTTCTGTGGCAGAGAAATATTTATTTATTTATTTATTCATTTAAAAAATAAAAAAAAATAAAAAAAAATTTAAAAATAAATCACGATTCTCGGGGTATCTAAATTTTATTATTTGTTTAAGTTATGACTATCGGATGGAATCTCGTTGCACCTATGTGCAATGACAATAAAATATTATTATTATTAATATTATTATTATTATTATTAAAGATTCACAACTCTCTGGGTGAAAAAGTTTTCCCTCATCTCAGTCCATAATGGCCGACCTCTTATTCTTAAACTGTGTGACCCCTGCTTCTGGACTCCCCCAACATGGGGAACTTTTTTCCTGCATCTAGCCTGTCCAATGCAAAACAAATAATTTTAGATGTTTCTATAAGACTGTAGCGGGAGATCAAAGATGTCTCCTTTGAGTCACGGAATGATGCAGCGTGAAAACAGGCCCTTCAGCCCAACTTGCCCACACCGGCCAACAATGTCCCAGCTACACTAGTCCCACCTGCCCACGTTTAGCCCGTATCCCTCCAAACCTGTCCTATCCAAAATTCATTGGGTGGGAAGGAACTGCAGATGCCGGTTTAAACCGAAGATAGACGCAAAATGCTGGAGTAACTCAGCGGGACGGGCGGCAGCATCTCTGGAGAGAAGGAACGGGTGACGTTTCGGGTCGAGACCCTTCTGTGTATATTCATATACACATCCATCCCAGTACAGCACAGTACAGCACAGGAACAGGCCCTTCGGCCCACAATGTCCGTGCTGAACATGATGTTATGTTGAATTAGTTTCATCTGCTTGCACGTGATCCATATCCTTTACATCCATGTTCTTATCTATAAAAGCATCTCTGGAGAAAAGAAATGGGGCGAGACCCTTCTTCAGATTCATTCCCATAGAAATACGAACGCATTTGAACATGTCACAAAGCTGAATCACTGCATAGATTTCTCAGTAGGTTGTGCAGCATCTGTGGAGGCCACCGAATAGTGAAAGGCCCGGACAGGGTGGAGGTGGAGAGGGTGTTTCCTCTCGTGGGAGAGCCTAGGACCAGAGGGCACAGTCTCAGAATTAAAGGACGTACCGTTGGAAAAGAGACGAGGAGGAATTTATTGCATCTTCCAACATTATCTCCGTAACTGACACTTTTAGTTTTTTCCTCTCTGGCCGTTGTTCAACCATCTGCCGATAAAAAAGTCCCTCACCTGTATCCACCTAGTATTTGCCCCTTACTTGTATCCACCTATTACTCCCTCCTCACCTGTATCCACCTATCACCTCCCCCTCACCTGCATCCACCTATCACTTCCCCCTCACCTGCATCCACCTATCACTTGCCCTTCACCTGTATCCAACTAACAGTCACCCCTTCAACTGTATCCACCTGTCACTTCCCCCTCACCTGTATCCACCTGTTATTTGCCCCTCACCTGTATCCACCTATTACTCCCTCCTCACCTGTATCCACCTATCACCTCCCCCTCACCTGTATCCACCTATCACCTCCCCCTCACCTGTATCCACCTATCACTTCCCCCTCACCTGTATCCACCTATCACCTCCCCCTCACCTGTATCCACCTATCACTTCCCCCTCACCTGTATCCACCTATCACTTGCCCCTCACCTGTATCCACCTATCACTTACCCCTGTATCCACCCCCCATCCCCCACCTCTCCTCTAACTCTCTCCCCCTCCGCCCCTAAGTCCAGAGATGCTGCCGGACCCGCTGAGTTCCTCCAGCACTTTGTGTCTCTCTTTGGTATAAACCGGCATCTGCAGTTCCTAGACTCTTTGCAAAACTGCAACAGAAAAAAAAAATAATGCACGCTCATATCTTCTCAGCAGGATTATAAATTATTTACACTTCTAAATGTCAGGAGTTATGACGTGCACTCAAAATAGATGAATGCACAGAACAAGATGTTGTGCATTTTGTTTAGCTTAGTTTCGTTTAGTTTAGAGATACAGAGCGGAAACAGGCCCTTCGGCCCACCGAGTCCGCGCCGACCAGCGATCCCCGCACATTAACACTCTCCAACACACGCTAGGGACAATTTGCAATTATACCGAAGCCAATTAGCCTACCACCCTGCACGTCTTTGGAGCGTTGGAGGAAACCGGAGAACGGGAGTTTGCATGCTCCCCCCGTGACCTGCGTGCTCCCCCCGTTTTCCTCGGCTTATTGGGTGCAGTTTTGGTCTCCAGACTTGAGGAAGGACATTCTTGCTATTGTGGGAGTGCAGCGTAGGTTTACAAGGTTAATTCCAGGGATGGTGGGACTGCCATATGTTGATAGAATAGAGCCCCTCTCATCCCTCTGGAGTTTAGAAGGATGAGAGGGCATCTTATTGAAACATATAAGATTATTAAGGGTTTGGAGACTGGTTTACTGAATGCTTTAAAGAGAGAGCTAGATAGGGCTCTTAAAAATAGCGGTCAGGGGATATGGGGAGAAGGCAGGAACGGGGTACTGATTGGGGATGATCAGCCATGATCATATTGAATGGCGGTGCTGGCTCGAAGGGCCAAATGGCCTACTCCTGCACCTATTGTCTATTGTCTATTGTGTGTCTCAAAAATATCTTCCGCTCTAAAACCGTCTCCAGAATGGTTGCCCAGTCCCCCTGGGAAAATTATTTTAAGTATTCACTTAATAACCGGTGATATTTCTGTCTAACGCTGAAGGAAAATGCCTGAGTCACCAGCAGTGGTACCAGCTGTAATGATGGTTAATCTGCTCACAAAACGTTTCCACGCACGCAGTGAAACTGAGAACTTTTGAATTATTAGCGCCGATCTTTGTGAATTAATTGTTTGCACGGCGTTCTTCATTAAGTTAAAAAGTGTAGACAACCATCGTGTTCAGGAAAGATCCTATAGCAAGCTATAGACCACTCCTGCTAAATGCAATGGGCTGACGTGTGGTACGCAACGGAATGGAACGTGGGCCTTTTTTCCATCCATTTCAGTAACCCGACCCGACCCGACCCGACCAGACCCGACCCGACTCGCAGTGTAATCAACGTTGCGGGGGGAACAGTTTGTGTTAGTAAATTAAAATTCTGAAAACGAGAAGAAGGTTTTTACCAAAGAACTTTGATTTTTACGAGGATGTTTCCGTAACCGGCTTCCGTCTCCGCACTAGCATCCTATGGGATCTTTGGTGCGGAGACGGAAGCCGGTTACGGAAATGGGGCCTAAAATTACCCATGAATACTGCCTATGACCGTACTACGTCTTTTTCGTCGAGTGGTCTATCTTGCTCCGCTATAGGGTCTTTGGTGTTCAGTTCTGGGCATCAGATGATAGGAAAGATGTTGTCAAGCTACAAAAGAGATTTACCACCTGGCCTTAACCTACAATACGATACGAAACGATATGATACATAGAAACATAGGTGCAGGCGTAGGCTGTTTGGCCCTTCGAGCCAGCACCGCCATTCAATGTGATCATGGCTGATCATCCAAAATCAGTAGGTAGACAAAAATGCTGGAGAAACTCAGGGGGTGAGGCAGCATCTATGGAGCGAAGGAAATAGGCAACGTTTCGTCGGGACGAAACGTTGCCTATTTCCTTCGCTCCATAGATGCTGCCTCCACCTTCGATTTTCCAGCATCTGCAGTTTCCTTCTTAAACATCCAAAATCAGTACCCCCCTGTTCCTGCTTTCGCCCCATATCCCTTGATTCCTTTATCCCGAAGAGCTAAATCTAAAGGGCCTGTCCCACTTGGCGATTTTTTTCGGCGACTGCCGCCGTCATATCAGGGTCGCCAAAAGATTTCGAACATCTCAAAATCCAGCGGCGACAAAAGAAAATGTCGCGACGCTTGAAAAAAACGCCGCGCGTCAATGCTTCGTCACGCCGCGAAGTTTTTCGGTGACCTGATACGTCAGTCGATGATGCCGGCAGTCGCCGAAAAAAATCGCCAGGTGGGACAGGCCCTTAGCTCTCTCTCGATACGATACGATACGAAACGATACGATAGAACTTTATTTATCCCAGGAGGGAAATTGGTCTGCCAACAACTGTCATAAAACACAAGATGCATGAAACACGAAATTAAAGTGACGAGTGGAAAGGATTGGGGGGTGTGCAAAGATTGGGGAGGGGGGTGGGGGGTAAGTCAGTCTCATTAATGATTTGGATGAGGGAATTGAATGCAACATCTCCAAGTTTGCGGATGACACGAAGCTGGGGGGCAGTGTTAGCTGTGAGGAGGATGCTAGGAGGCTGCAGGGTGACTTGGATAGGCTGGGTGAGTGGGCAAAGGCATGGCAGATGCAGTATAATGTGGATAAATGTGAGGTTATCCACTTTGGTGGCAAAAACAGGAAAGTAGACTATTATCTGAATGGTGGCCGATTAGGAAAAGGGGAGATGCAACGAGACCTGGGTGTCATGGTACACCAGTCATTGAAAGTAGGCATGCAGGTGCAGCAGGCAGTGAAGAAAGCAAATGGTATGTTGGCATTCATAGCAAAAGGATTTGAGTATAGGAGCAGGGAGGTTCTACTGCAGTTGTACAGGGTCTTGGTGAGACCACACCTGGAGTATTGCATACAGTTTTGGTCTCCTAATCTGAGGAAAGACATTCTTGCCATAGAGGGAGTACTGAGAAGGTTCACCAGACTGATTCCTGGGATGTCAGGACTTTCATATGAAGAAAGACTGGATGGACTCGGCTTGTACTCGCTAGAATTTAGAAGATTGAGGGGGGATCTAATAGAAACTTACAAAATTCTTAAGGGTTGGACAGGCTGGATGCAGGAAGATTGTTCCTGATGTTGGGGAAGTCCAGAACAAGGGGTCACAGTTTAAGGATAAAGCGGAAATCCTTTAGGACAGAGATGAGAAAAACATTTTTCACACAGAGAGTGGTGAATCTGTGGAATTCTCTGCCACAGAAGGTAGTTGAGGCCAGTTCATTGGCTATATTTAAGAGGGAGTTAGATGTGGCCCTTGTGGCTAAAGGGATCAGGGGGTATGGAGAGAAGGCAGGTATAGGATACTGATTGGGGATGATCAGCCATGATCATATTGAATGGCGGTGCAGGCTTGAAGGGCCGAATGGCCTACTCCTGCACCTATTTTCTATGTTTCTATGTCTCAGTCTACCCCACGACAGAGAGGGGGAGGATAGACAATAGACAATACACAATAGGTGCAGGAGTAGGCCATCCGGCCCTTCGAGCCAGCACCGCCATTCAATGTGATCATGGCTGATCATCCACAATCAGTACCCCGTTCCTGCCTTCTCCCCATATCCCCTGACTCTGCTATATTTAAGAGCCCTATCTAGCTCTCTCTTGAAAGTATCCAGAGAACCAGCCTCCACCGCCCTCTGAGGCAGAGAATTCCACAGACTCACAACTCTCTGTGTGAAAAAGTGTTTCCTCATCTCCGTTCTAAATCCCTTACCCCTTATTCTTAAGGCAGCATCTCTTCCAAGGGCCTGTCTCCTTTATCCTCGTTACTTTTCGGCATATCTTTCATTCATTTGTTCTATATCTCTCTATATCACCGTCTATATCTCTCGTTTCCCTTTTCCCCAGACTCTCAGTCTGAAGAAGGGTCTCGACCCGAAACGTCGCCTATGCATGTTCTCCACGGATGCTGCCTGACCCGCTGAGTTACTGAAGCATTTTGTGTGCATCTTCGATAAGGCTCCATGACTGTGACAGAACCAGCAGGGTGATCGCTGGTCGACACGGGCTCGGGGGGCCGGAAGATTGAGGGAGTGCAGCGTAGGTTCACAAGGGTTAATTTCCGGGATGGCGGGACTGTCATGTGCTGAGAGAATGGAGCGGCTGGGCTTGTACACTCTGTAGTTTAGAAGGATGAGAGGGAATCTTATTGAAACATATAAGATTATTAACGGTTTGGACTCGCTAGAGGCAGGAAACATGTTCCCGATGTTGGGGGGAGTCCAGAACCAGGGGCCACACAGTTTAAGAATAAGGGGTAAGCCATTTAGAACGGAGACGAGGAAACACTTTTTCTCACAGAGAGTGGTGAGTCTGTGGAATTCTCTGCCTCAGAGGGCGGTGGAGGCCGGTTCTCTGGATACTTTCAAGAGAGAGCTAGATAGGGCTCTTAAAGATAGCGGAGTCAGGGGAGAAGGCAGGAACGGGGTACTGATTGGGGATGATCAGCCATGATCACATTGAATGGCGGTGCTGGCTCGAAGTGGCTGAATGGCCTCTACTCCTGCACATATTGTCTATTGTAAGATTTAACAAGGGCTCGATTGCATGAAGCTACTCCACAGTTTGTTCATAAATTACCCGCACGCATTTTTATCAAACTGGGCTCTAGTCCAAGACGTGCCAAGCGATCTATAAATAGCTCAAATCTGCTCTGCGCATCGACCCAGAATGTGAGGTGTTACGATGAGAATTGAAGGCTCTGGGACGTGTTCACCTGGCTGAGCCTTCAACAATTAATCAAGGTAAAATTCCGCACAAACTTCTCCGGCCAATGCCGGGAGTATTGTGTTCTGTGGCCACGCCTGGTGTGGCGAGGTGACTGTTTTAGTTTATTCGTTTCAGAGATGCAGCGCGGAAACACGCCCCTCCGTCCCGCCGAGTCCGCGCCGACCAGCGATCACCCCGCACACAGGCACCACCCCCCTACACACACCAGGCACAGTTATATATTTATACACCAAGCCTATTAACCTACAGACCTGCGCGTCTTTGGAGCGTGGGAGGAAACCGGAGGAGGCGGAAAACATGGGGAGAACGTGCAAACTCCGTACAGACAGCACCCGTAGTCGGGATCGAACCCGGGTCTCTGGCGCGGTGAGGCAGCAACTCTACCGCTGCGCGGCATACTAGTTTCACTGGAGTCCTGCTGAGTTTCCACTGGCTATCACCTTTTCTCACAGCCAACAATGAACCATTGTGGGCTCCACCTTTCCTTGAGTTGTTCTTCTCATGCCTTTCGTTCATTCGTTCCATGTACCATTTCGTTGCCTCCAGTTTCCCTCTCCCCCCGACTCTCAGTCTGAAGCAGGGTCTCGATCGACCCTTATTCCTTTTCGCCAGCGATGCTGCCCGACCCTCGGAGTTACTCGAGCTTTTTGCGCCTATCTTCTGACACGAGGCCAGGAAATGAGATCTTAATACACTCCCACAGCAAGCACATGCTTTGCTGTCTTTATTAAAAATAAATCCCGTTGAAGTGAGATCTTGTTGCTTGACCCTTGCGTTATTGATGTGACCAAGTGCTTGTTTATATGTGTGTGTGCGTGTGTGTCCTTCAAGTGCAGAGAACATCTTCACAGCTTCAAAAATCTCTTCAGGAAAGTCATGATTTCAAGGTAAGCCTCTTGACATTTAGCAAACTTATAGAGTCACAGAGTGATACGGCTTGGAAACAGGCCCTTCGGCCCAACTTGCCCACACTGGCCAACATACCCCATCTACAGAAAAGTTTGAATAGGAATCTGAGGGGTAACTTTTTCACGCAAAGGTGTATGGAACGAGCTGCCGGAGGAGGTAGTTGAGGCTGGGACTATCCCAACGTTTAGGAAACAGTTAGACAGGTACATGGATAGGACGGGTTTGGTGGGATATGGGCCAAACGCAGGCAGGTGGGACTAGTGTGGCTGGGCCATGTTGGCCGGTGTGGGCGAGTTTGGCCGAAGGGGCTGTATCACTCTGTGACTCTATGAAGTCCGGTAAAGTCCGATCCGAAGGATTATTCCTGTCCTCATTTGTGACGTTCTCCCGAGCCTGTGGCCTCTGTCGGCAGAGTTATGCAGCTGTCATGTTGTTGTGTGAAGCAGTGCGGAGCCAATTCTTTCGGCATGTTCAGGCAACATTGTACAGTCGGAGTCCGTTTGCCGGTGGAATCTGTGCAGCATCCTCACCGCTGCCAACTTCTTTGGGAAGAATACTGCGCGCTTTGAAGACAGACACAAAAAGCTGGAGTAACTCAGCGGGACAGGCAGCATCTCTGGGGGTGAAGGAACGGGTGACGTTTCGGGTCGAGACCCTTCTTCAGACTTTGTGTTGTTTCATCTCGGCTGGGTTAATTGTTCAACCTGACACTAAAGTTAATTAAAACACTTGATTGTACAAGAAAAACTTTTTTTTTTTGTTTTTGTTTGTGTCAAAAAAATTGTAATTGAATTTCAACACGATACAAAAAACAAAAAAACAAAACCATGTTACAAATATTCTAATAACTACTATACAATCCAGGTAAAGCGGAAAGCATCTAGCTCGGGCACAGCCCTCTTCCGCCTGGCGCCGTGACTCGCTTAAAGGCGTAGATCGTATGCAAAGCCACAGCCGTGTCTTATTGTGCCATTAAAAAACTCGTTTAGATTCCACATATAACTACACGTAAGGTTTTTCAGGGATTTGACGATGTTGATAGCTTGTAGGTACTTTAGATTCACAACAGTTCAGGCTTGACAGAGAAGATAGCAAATCTGCGGTAGTGCCTTGGTCTGGTTTGGAGGGGCAGCACGGAAACAGGCCCTTCGGCCCACCGAGTCCACGCCGACCAGCGATCCCCGCACACTGGTTGGATCCTAGACGCTAGGGATAATGTACAATTTTACCGAAGCCAATTAACCCACAAATCCACCCAAGTTGATAAGTGACAGGAGCAGACTTAGGCCATTCGGCCCATCAAGTCAATTCCACCATTCTATCATGGCTGATCTATCTCTCCCTCCTAACCCCATTCTCCTGCCTTCTCCACATAACCCCTGACACCCGTACAAATCAAGAATCTGTCTATCTCTGGCTTTAAAATATCCATTGACTTGGCCTCCACAGCCGTCTGTGGCAAAGAATTCCACAGATTCACCACCCTCTGACTAAAGGAATTCCTCCTCATCTCCGTTCTAAAGAAGGCCCTTTTTATTCTGAGGCTGTGCCCTCTGGTCCTAGACTGTTGGCCAGGCCTAGGAGCAACCCAACCAGGACATCTTCAGCCCTGCCTCCTCCCTAGATCCCGTCACCAGCCCTTCGGTCGCTGACAGCAGAGCCACTTCTCTCGTTGCGGACCCGAGGTGGAGTGGCCGTGCTCCTTGCCCCCCCGGACCCTGGCTACAAGGGACGCTCTGCCGGTCCCTCCACCAAGAAATAACTTGTTGGCGTGGCGTGGCGCTGCTGATCGACAAGCCACTGGTCATTGCGTTGAGTAATGAAGGGATCCATCTGTCGTTTGGTTCCACAATGTCGTGACGCAGCGCCGGAGGCCCGGGTCCGATCCCGACAACGTGCGCTGTCTGTACGGAGTTTGCACGTTCTCCCCGTGACCTGCGTGGGTTTCCCCCGGGTGTCATGGAGTCATTGAGTCACAGCGTGGAAACAGGCCCTTGGGCCCAACTGGCCCACACCGGCCAACAATGTCCAAGCTACACTAGTCCCACCTGCCTGCGCTTGGTCCATATCCCTTCAAACCCGTCCTGCCCATGTACCTGCTCCGGTTTCCTCCCACCCTCCAAAGACAGCTACAGGTTTGTACGTTGATTGGCTTCGGTCAAATTTGTAAAATGTCCCCAGTGTGTGTGTAGGATAGTGTTGGTGTACAACGTGATCACTATTCAAAGGTTTCAAAGGCCTTTTATTGTCACGTGTACCAATTAAAGTACAGTGATTGTGTGAATCACCACACAGCCATAATAAAAAAGCAACAAGACACACAACTACATAAAAGTTAACATAAACATCCACCACGGCGGATTCCCCACATTCCCCACTGGGATGGAAGGCAAAAAAAAGTCCAATCTTCTTCCCTCTTTATTCTCCCGTGGTCGGAGCATTCGAACCGTCAGGGCGGTCAAAACTCCCGCAGCCGGCGGGCGAAGCTCCCGTGTGGGGGCGGTCGAAACTCCTGCGGCTTGTAGTTCCCGAAGTCGGTCTCTCCACCAGGGACCGCCATGTAAAACAAGCTAAAGAACACTAAAAACATACATTTAACTGATACAAAACAGACACAAAGAATGTAAGTAAGTAAGTAAGTTTATTGGCCAAGTATTCACATACAAGGAATTTGCCTTGGTGCTCCCACCCACAAGTAACAACATGACATACAGTGACAGTTACGAATGACTCAGAAAACACTAAACATGAATAATAATAAGACATTAATGATAAAACACCATTGATCAAGCATGTGGACCAACAAAATACCAGATCAAAGGGAGGCTACAGATTTTTGGCTGTTGAGTAGAGCAACTACTCGTGGATAAAAACAGTTTTTATGTCTGGCTGTGGCAGCTTTGACAGTCCGGAGTCGCCTTCCAGAGGGAAGCGATTCAAAGAGTTTGTGGCCAGGATGAGAGGGGTCAGAGATGATCTTGCCCGCTCGCTTCCTGCCCTTGCAGTGTACAGTTCGTCAATGGAGGGAAGGTTGCAGCCAATAACCTTCTCTGCTGATCGAACGATTCCCTGCAGCGAAGGGACAGACAGACTGTCGGCGAGGCAGCCATTGCTGGCGCTACACGGAAATGTCACCATGGGATGGAGGACCACGTAGCAAATAGACGGAGCAAGGTTGGCCCTTAGCAACATACATAGATACATAGATACATAGAAAATAGGTGCAGGAGTAGGCCATTCGGCCCTTCGAGCCTGCACCGCCATTCAATATGATCATGGCTGATCATCCAACTCAGTATCCTGTACCTGCCTTCTCTCCATACCCCCTGATCCTTTAGCCACAAGGGCCACATCTAACTCCCTCTTAAATATAGCCAATGAACTGGCCTCAACTACCCTCTGTGGCAGAGAGTTCCACAGATTCACCACTCTCTGTGAAAAAGTTTTTCCTCATCTCGGTCTTAAAGGATTTCCCCCTTATCCTTAAGCTGTGACCCCCTTGTCCTGGACTTCCCCAACATCGGGAACAATCTTCCTGCATCTAGCCTGTCCAACCCCATAAGAATTTTGTACGTTTCTATAAGATCCCCTCTCAATCTCCTAAATTCTAGCGAGTATAAGCCAAGTCTATCCAGTCTTTCTTCATGTGAAAGTCCTGACATCCCAGGAATCAGTCTGGTGAACCTTCTCTGCACTCCCTCTATGGCTATAATGTCCTTCCTCAGATTTGGAGACCAAAACTGTACGCAATACTCCAGGTGTGGTCTCACCAAGACCCTGTACAACTGCAGTAGAACCTCCCTGCTCCTATACTCAAATCCTTTTGCTATGAAAGCTAACATACCATTCGCTTTCTTCACTGCCTGCTGCACCTGCATGCCTACTTTCAATGACTGGTGTACCATGGCACCCAGGTCTCGCTGCATCTCCCCATTTCCTAATCGGCCACCATGGATAATTACTCTGCTGAAATCCTAACTATTTGACATTCCTTTCCAGAATGTTGGAGTCTCACTAAGTGAAGGCATAAAGATAGTTTAGTTCAGTTTAGTTTAGTTTAAGATAGTCACAAATTGCTGGAGTAACCCAGCGGGACAGGCGATACCTCTGGAGAAAAGGAACAGGTGACGATTCATGTCGAGACCCTTCTTCAGACTGAGAGTCAGGGGAGAGGGAGACTAGAGATATGAAGAGGTACAACGAATGTTTAGTTTAGTTTAGTTACAGGTACAGTGAAAAACCTTGTTCTTGTGTGCTATCCAAGTCAATAGTCTTTCCAAACTCGCCCACACCGGCCAACATGGCCCAGCCACACTAGTCCAGCCTGCCTGCGTTTGGCCCATATCCCACCAAACCCGTCCTATCCATGTACCTGTCTAAATGTTTCCTAAACGTTGGGATAGTCCCAGCCTCAATCAGTAGAATGGGGTTAGGGGGGAGAGATAGATCAGTCATGATTGAATGGCAGAGTAGACTTGATGGGCCGAATGGCCGAAGTCTGCTACTTAAACTTATGACCATATATACATGATTATTACAATCAAGCCGTCCACAGTATGCAGACACAGGATAAGGGGAATAAGGTTTGGTGCAAGATAAAGTCCGATTAAAGATAGTCTCCAGTGAGGTAGACGGAAGGTCAAGACCAGGAAGGATAATAATGAAGAACAAGTGATGTTGGGGTTCAAGTCCATAGCCCCTTGAGTGTGGCGGAGTTGGATACGTTGAAGAGGTTTAGGATGATGGTGGCTATGGAGAGGTGAGTGTTGAGGAAGCAAGACACCTCTTCCTAAAATAGCAGCAGCAGCAGCAGCAGCAGCAGGCGACAGACATAAAAGCACGTTTAATGTTGAAGGAACCAGGAGATACAATTTGAATACACTCCCACAGCAAGCCCATGCTTAGATTTCATTATTAAAAATAAATCCCATCGAAGGAAGATCTTGAAGCTTGACCCTTAATTTATTGATGGGAATGTTTGTGTGTGTGTGTATGTGTGTGTGAGCATGTGTGTGTGTGAGCATGTGTGTGTGTATAAAGTGTGTATGTGAGTGTGTGTGCTTGTGTGAGTGCGAGAGTGAGTGTGCATGAGCGTGTGTGAGCGTGTGCGTGTGCGTGCGTGCTTGAGCGTGTGTGTGTGCGTGTGGGGGGCGTGAGCGTGTGTGTGCATGCGTGTGTGTGTGTGTGTGTGTGTGTGTGTGTGTGTGTGTGTGTGTGTGTGTGTGCGTGCGTGCGTGTGTGTGTGTGTGTGTGCGCATGTGTATGCGTGTGTGTGTGTGTGTGTGTGTGTGTGTGTGTGTGTGTGTGTGTGTGTGCGTGCGTGCGTGTGTGTGTGTGTGTGTGTGCATGTGTATGCGTGTATGTGTGTGTGTGTGTGTGTGTGTGTGTGTGTGTGTGTGTGTGTGCGCGTGCGTGCGTGTGTGTGTGTGTGCGTGCGTGCGTGCGCATGTGTGTGTGTGTGCATGCGTGTGAGCGTGTGTGTGTGTGTGTGTGTGCGTGTGCATGCGCATGTGTGTGTGCGTGTGCATGCGCGTGTGTGTGTGTGTGCATGTGTGTGTGCGTGCGAGTATGCGTACATGTGTGTGCGGGTGCATGCGTGTGTGTGTTTGTGCGTGCGTGTGTGTGTGCGTGCACGTGTGCGTGTGTGCATGTGTGTGTGTGTGCGTGTGCGTGCGCGTGTGTGTGTGTGTGTATGTGTGTATGCATGCGTGTGTGCATGCGCGTGTGCGTGTGCATGCGTGTGTGCGTGTGTCCACGTTTGTGCGTGTGTGCATGCGTGTGCATGTGCATGCGTGTGTGTGCATGCGTGTGTGTGTGTGCGTGCCTGTGTGTGTGTGTGTGTGTGTGTGCGTGTGCGTGCGTGTGTGCGTGTGTGTGTGCATGCATGTGTGCGTGTGCACGCGTGTGTGCGTGTGTGCGTGCGTGTGCGTGTGCATGCGTGTGTGCGTGTGCGTGTGCGTGTGCGTGTGCGTGTGCGTGTGCGTGTGCGTGTGCGTGTGTGGAGGGCGGTGAATGGTGTGTGTCCTTTGCTAGTTTGTCCATCAAGCACAGTGAACATTTTGACACCATCCAAAGTCCCTCTGGCAACGAGCTGACATCAGAGTGAGCTTCTTGACACTGATCATGTTTACTGCGGCCCACGTCTCAGGCTTCGGCTAACTGTGGGACAGGTATTGGCCAGCACACAAGGGGGCAGGTAATGCAGGAGTGCTTACTGCAATGGAGCAGGTGTGATGAGGTGAAGACAGGCCAGATTTGGAGGAACACAAACATCCTACAATATCAAAGAGATAGAGCGGCGCGGTGGCGCAGCGGTAGAGTTGCTGCCTCACAGCGCCAGAGACCCGGGTTCGATCCCGACTACGGGTGCTGTCTGTACGGAGTTTGCACGTTCTCCCCGTGACCCGCGTGGGATTTCTCCGAGATCTTTGGTTTCCTCCCGCACTCCAAAGACGTGCAGGTTTGTGGGTCAATTGGCCGGTGGAAAGTGTCAAATTGTCCCCAGTGTGTGTTGGATGGCGTTAGTGCGCGGGGGGACGGCACGGGACTCGGCGGGCCGAAGGGCCTGTTTTCCGCGCTGTGTCTCCAAACTAAACTAGGCTAAAATTACATGAACTTATGAAAGTAGAATAGCTGCAGTAAAATAAGAGAAGTTAGAGCACGGGGGGGGGGGGGGGGGGGGTGGGGGGGGTGGGGGGGATGAAGTCCCTCAGCAGATCCGGTGTGAGCTGCCAGTTTTAGCTTGCCGTCGAGTCTCAAGGGTCAGTCGAGCATTGGACCCCCAGCCCACAGCACAGAGGCAGCCCTGTGGGGAATGCATCCAGCACGGCTCACAGCCCTATTATTTAATCAGTTGGTTTCCAAGCCATCCCTGATCACTGAACCAGAAGCAGAAGGAAATAATTAGATGCTACAGCCGAGCCGTTGGGAAATGACAGGGCCTAGTGCCCCTTGTCACGTTACTGGGCTGATTTAATTCCTCGTCCCAGCACACTTGGGCCTGCTTACAAATGACCCAGCCTCATGGGCCTGTCCCACTTTGGCGATTTTTTGGGTGACTACAGGCGACTGCTGTAAGATTTTCAACATGTTGAACATTTTTCGCCGACAGTGGCGACAATTTTTGCTGTCGTAGGTGTTGTCGCCAGGTGTTGTCGCCAGGTGTTGTCACCAGGTGTTGTCGCCAGGTGTTGTCGCCAGGTGTTGTCGCCAGGTGTTGTCGCCAGGTGTTGTCGCCAGGTGTTGTCGCCAGGTGTTGTCGCCAGGTGTTGTCGCCAGGTGTCGCCAGTTGTTGTCACCAGGTGTTGTCGCCAGGTGTTGTCGCCAGGTGTTGTCGCCAGGTGTTGTCGCCAGGTGTTGTCGCCAGGTGTTGTCGCCAGGTGTTGTCGCCAGGTGTCGCCAGTTGTTGTCACCAGGTGTCACCAGGTGTCACCAGGTGTTGTCGCCAGGTGTTGTCGCCAGGTGTTGTCGCCAGGTGTTGTCGCCAGGTGTTGTCGCCAGGTGTTGTCGCCAGGTGTTGTCGCCAGGTGTTGTCGCCAGGTGTCGCCAGTTGTTGTCACCAGGTGTCACCAGGTGTCACCAGGTGTTGTCGCCAGGTGTTGTCGCCAGGTGTTGTCGCCAGGTGTTGTCGCCAGGTGTCGCCAGGTGTTGTCGCCAGGTGTTGTCGCCAGGTGCTGTCGCCAGGTGTTGTCGCCAGGTGTTGTCGCCAGGTGTTGTCGCCAGGTGTTGTCGCCAGGTGTTGTCGCCAGGGTGTTGTCGCCAGGTGTTGTCGCCAGGTGTTGTCGCCAGGTGTTGTCGCCAGGTGTTGCCAGGTGTTGTCGCCAGGTGTTGTCGCCAGGTGTTGTCGTAGGTGTTGTCGCCAGGTGTTGTTGCCAGGTGTTGTCGCCAGGTGTTGTCGCCAGGTGTCACCAGGTGTTGTCGCCAGGTGTTGTCGCCAGGTGTTGTTACCAGGTGTCGTAGGTGAATTCCATTAAGACTAGTCCCTGGCAGTCGCCTAAAGACTCGCCTAAGTGGGACAGGCCCTTCAAAGAAAATGGCACTGCACACCTTTTACCCTATAGAGGTGGCGCAGCGGGTAGAGCTGCTGCCTCACAGCGCCGGAGACCCGGGTTCGATCCCGACCACGGGTGCTGTCTGTACGGAGTTTGCACGTTCCCCCCGTGACCTGCGTGGGTTTTCTCCAAGATCTCCGGTTTCCTCCCACACCCCAAAGACGTATAGGTTTGTAAGTCAATTGGCCTGGTGTCAATGTAAATTGTCCAGAGTGAGTGTGTGTGTGTGAGATAGTGTAAAGGGCCTGTCGGGTCCAATTGGCGATTTTTTTCGGCGACTGCCGGCATCATTGACTGACGTATCAGGGTCGCCGAAAGATTTTGGACATTTCAAAATCCGGCGGCGACAAAAAAAAATGTCGCGACACTTGAGGAAACGCCGCGCGTCCATACGTCGTCACGCCGGTGACCTGATACGTCAGTCAATGATGCCGGCAGTCGCCGAAAAAATCGGCAAGTGGGACAGGCCCTTTAGTGCGCGGGGATCGCTGGTCGGTGCGGACTCGGTGGGCCGAAGGGCCTGTTTCCGCGCTGTATCTCTAAACTAAAAAACTAAACACTTGGGCTTGCTTAGAAATTGCACAGTCTTAAAGGGATTTTTCTGCAGATCTTATCTTTTAGAGGCGTACAGGACCACGGAAGGAATAGATTGGGCAGATGCACAGAGCCTCTTGCCCAGGGTAGGTGAATCGAGAACCAGGGGACATAGGTTTAAGGTAAAGGGGAAACGATTTAGTAGCAACCTGAGGCGCAACTTTACCACACAAAGGGTGGTGGGTGTATGGAACGAGCTGCCAGAGGAGGTAGTTGTGGCAGGGACTATCCCAACATTTAAGAAACAGTTGTACAGGTACAGATTCACGATTTAGACGAGGGAATGAAATGTGACATTTCCAGGTTTGCGGATGACACAAAGCTGGGTGGCAGTGTGAGCTGCGATGAGGATGCTATGAGGCTGCAGGGTGACTTGGATAGGTTGGGTGAGTGGGCAGATGCACGGCAGATGCAGTATAATGTAGATAAATGTGAGGTTATCCACTTTGGTGGCAAGAACAGGAAGGCAGATTATTATCTGAATGGTGTCATATTAGGAAAAGAGGAAGTGCAACGAGACCTGGGTGTGCTTGTGCATCAGTCACTGAAAGTAAGCATGCAGGCAGTGAAGAAAGAAAATGGCATGTTGGCCTTCATAATGAGAGGAGTTGAGTATTGGAGCAAAGAGGTCCTTCTGCAGTTGTATGGGGCCCTGGTGGGACCGCACCTGGAGTATTGTGTGCAGTTTTGGTCTCCAAATTTGAGAAAGGACATTCTTGTTATTGAGGGAGCGTAGCGTAGGTTCACCAGGTTAATTCCTGGGATGGCGGGACTGACAGATGATGAAAGAATGGTCTGATAGGGCCTGTATTCGCTGGAATTTAGAAGGATGAGAGGGAATCTTGTAGAAACATATAAAATTCTTAAAGGATTGGACAGGCTAGATGCAGGAAAAATGTTCCCCATGTTGGGGGAGTCCAGAACCAGGGGTCACAGATTAGGAATAAGGGGTCAGCCATTTAGGACTGAGATGAGGAAACACTTTTTCATCCAGAGGGTTGTGAATCTGTGGAATTCTCTGCCACAGAAGGCTGTGGAGGCCAATTCACTGGATGTTTTCAAGAGAGAGTTAGATTTAGCTCTTGTGGCTGACGGAATCAAGGGATATGGGGAGAAAGCAGGAACTGATTTAGGATGATCAGCCATGATCATATTGTGTGGCGGTGCTGGCTCAAAGTGCCGAATGGCCTACTCCTGCAACTGTATTTCTATGTTTCTACATTGATTAGACAAGTTTAGAGGGATCTGAGCCAAACGCAGGCAGGTGGGATGTGTAGATGGGGCATGTTGGCCGGTGTGGGCAAGTTGGGCCGAAGGGCCTGTTTCCACACTGTGTCATTCTATGACTCTGTAAAGTCTGCATGAAATCTGTGCCTTGTTTAGTTGAGTTTAGAGATACAGCGTGGAAACAGGCCCTTCGGCCCACCGAGTCCGTGCCGACCAGTGATCCCCGCCCACCAACACTATCCTAGGGACAATTTACAATTGCTACCAAGCCAATTAACCTTCAAACCTGTACGTCTTTGGAGTGTGGGAGGAAACCGGAGATCCCGGAGAAAACCCACGCAGGTCACGGGGAGAGCGTACAAACTCTGTACAGACAGCACCCGTGGTCGGGATGGAACCCGGGTCTCTGGCAACTCTACCGCTGCGCCACCGTGCCGCCCTCTGTCATCGTTTGTCGCCCTGCTTGGAATAAAGTAATCGAGCCGCAAATACACCGTGTTCGATTATTCTTTAACATGTTTGAACCGCTGGGAGATCGGCTCTATGCCGAGGCTTGGAGGTGTGATGCTGCCTGAAGTTGTGCAGTTGACACAAGCCTAACCTTGGGAAACATATTTCATTTACCAGGCCTAGATTAAATATACCAAACCACCTGAGAGGAATTTAGCAACAAAAAATAAAAGCCGAGAAATGTTCAAAATGTATTTATATTTCAGACAGGTAGACAAAATTGCTGGAGAAACTCCTATTTCCTTCGCTCCATAGACGCTGCCGCACCCGCTGAGTTTCTCCAGCAATTTTGTCTACCTTCGATTCTCCAGCATCTGCAGTTCCTTCTTAAACTATGTATCTGTCCAAGCATCTTAGAAATGCTGTTATATTCCCTACCTCAACCATCTCTTCTGGTAGCTCGTATATATTTCAGACAGATTTGATATCAGAATTTAATTTCTAAATTAATGCAATGCTCATTTGTGGTGAAGCGATACCTAATCTACGATACGATAGAACTGTATTGATCCCAGCCGGGAGATTGATCTGCCAACAGTCATTAAAAAACACAAAATACATGAAACATGAAATTAAAGTGACGGGTAGAAAGGATTGGGGATGTGCAAAGATTGGGGAGGGGGGAGGGGGGGAGGGGAGTCAGACTCAGTCCACCCCACGACAGAAGGGGGGGCATTTTTAATTTCAGATATTAACCTGATGACAATCCTGACTACGGATGCTGTCTGTACGGTGTTATGACAATAGACAATAGACAAGAGGTGCAGGAGTAGGCCATTCGGCCCTTCGAGCCAGCACCTCCATTCAATGTGACCATGGCTTATCATCCCCAATCAGTACCCCGTTCTTGCCTTCTCCCCATATCCCCTGACTCCGCTATTTTTAAGAGCCCTATCTAGCTCTCTCTTGAAAGTACCAGAGAACCGGCCTCCACCGCCCTCTGAGGCAGAGAATTCCACAGACTCACCACTCTCTGTGAGAAAAAGGGTTTCCTCGTCTCCGTTCTAAATGGCTTACTCCTTATTCTTAAACTGTGGCCCCTGGTTCTGGTCTCCCCCCAACATCGGGAACATGTTTCCTGCCTCTAGCGTGTCCAAGCCCTTAACAATATTATATGTTTCAATGAGATGCCCTCTCATCCTTCTAAACTCCAGAGTGTACAAGCCCAGCCGCTCCATTCTCTCAGCATTTGACAGTCCCGCCATCCCGGGAATTAACCTTGTAAACCTACGCTGCACTCCCTCAATAGCAAGAACGTCCTTCCTCAAATTAGGGGACCAAAACTGCACACAATACTCCAGGTGTGGTCTCACTAGGGCTCTGTACAACTGCAGAAGGAACTGTAGAACGTTTGCTCATTCTCCCCGTGACCTGCGTGGGTTTTCTCCGGTAGCTCTGGTTTCCTCCCGCACTCCAAAGACGTGCAGGTCTGTCGGTTAATCGGCTTGGTGTAAGTGTAAAATTGTCCCTAGTGTATGTGTGTGTGTGTAGGGTAGTGTTGGTGTGCGGGGATGACTGGTCGGCATGGACCCGGCGGGCCGAAGGGCCTCCTTCTGCGCTGTGTCTGTGAACTAAACTGAACTAAGAGCGATTCCCGGAGCAGCGGCTTGTCGCATTAAGTTGATGAATGTAGCAACATTTGATGTCTTTCAGGCACAAACGATGTATGGATCTGCTTCTGTTGCTCTCTCTCTCTCGTTATCATCCTTCCGAGCAACGAGACCCGGCCTTTAACGATACCTTTCCTGCGGTTTTAATGGACACCCTGACACAGAAGCAGATTCGCTATTGACCCGATCCGCGCAGTTACTGGAGGGATATCGATTATCTGCCCTGAGCTCCTCGCCAAGAGCGATCACGTTAAATTGAACCTGTCGCCCATTGTGCGCAGCCTGAACGCTCAGAAGGGCGTCCCCACTGAGACTGGATCAATTTGCTGCCCTGAGAGGAAGATATCAGTGCAGATAAACACTGCAATCGGGGCCCAGCAGCGTTCCACTTGTGGTTTATTTTTTAGTTCTTCGTAACTCACGTCAACAGTGGTTTACACATTCTGATCCACCGTCTCTCAAATTCAAATGAATCGTTTCCAAACTGATAACTTTTTTATTTTTTAATCGAGTCGGAATGCTGTGGAGGCCACGTCAACGGAGATAGATAGATTCTTGATTAGTACGGGCGTCAGGGGTTATGGGGAGAAGGCAGGAGAATGAGGTTAGTAGGGAGAGATAGATCAGCCATGATTAAATAGCGGAGTGGACTTGACAATAGACAATAGACAATAGGTGCAGGAGGAGGCCATTCGGCCCTTCGAGCCAGCACCGCCATTCAATGTGATCATGGCTGATCATCCCCAATCAGTACCCCGTTCCTGCCTTCTCCCCATATCCCCTGACTCCGCTATCTTTAAGAGCCCTATCTAGCTCTCTCTTGAAAGCATCCAGAGAACCGGCCTCCACCGCCCTCTGAGGCAGAGAATTCCACAGACTCACCACTCTCTGTGTGAAAAAGTTTTTCCTCATCTCCGTTCTAAATGGCTTACCCCTTATTCTTAAACAGTGGCCCCTGGTTCTGGACACCCCCAACATTGGGAACATGTTTCCTGCCTCTAGCGTGTCCAAACCCTCAATAATCTTATATGTTTCAATAAGATGCCCTCTCATCCTTCTAAACTCAAGAGTGTACAAGCCCAGCCGCTCCATTCTCTCAGCATATGACAGTCCCGCCATCCCGGGAATTAACCAGGTGAACCTATGCTGCACTCCCTCAATAGCAAGAATGTCTAACGGCCTAATTCCGCTCCGATCACTTACGAACTTAGGTTCCCATTCAAATCTTCCCCCCCTACACCTTAAACCTATGTCCTCTGGTTCTCGACCCCCCCCCCCCCCTCCCACTCTGGGTAAGAGACTCTGCTCCTATCACTGAAGAACTCATGACCTTACAGTATGAACACCTTAGCAGAATGGACGAGAATGGCAAAAAGTGATAAAAATCATAGATGACCTTAAGAAGGAACTGCAGATGCTGGTTTGCACTGAAGACAGACACAAAATGCTGGAGTGACTCAGCAGGACAGGCAGCATCTCTGGAGAGAAGGAATGGGTGACGTATTGGGTCGAGATCCTTCATCAGTTTTGGAACTATGGATGGTACTTATGTGCTTGGTTTGTTTTTTGCCGAGTATATTTCTTTTCACTGTGCACTAGAATCCATGCATAATTGACACATCATTCATGTTTTTTTGTGTGTGTGTGTTTGACTGAGTCTATGAGGCTGCTGCACAAGAGAATTTAATTGTTGCTGTTTCTCACCTTGCTTTCAGAGTTATACCGCGCGGAAATGGGCCGCTCGGCCCACCGGGTCATCGCGCCCCCGCCCACTCTCACCGTCCCACACACACCAGGGACAATTTACAATCTTTACCGATGCCAATCCACCTGCAAACCTGTACAGTAACGTCTTTGGCGTGTGGGAGTTATGGGGCTGTCCCACTGTACGAGGTCATTCAAGAGCTCTCCCGAGATTTAAAAAAAAATCAAACTCGTGGTAAGTACGTAGCGGGTACGTCGGAGCTCGGGGACGTCTCTTAGCGGCTCGTAACGCTAACGGCAGGCACTCGGGAAAACGCGGTAAGCTCGTGAAGATTTTTCAACATGTTGAAAAATGTCCACGAGAGCCCCGAGTACCTACGAGCGGCCATTACTGTAATTCTCCGAGTTCGAATCAGGGGAAACTCGGGAGAACTCTTGAATTACCTCGTACAGTGGGACAGGCCCTTAAATTGGCTTCTGTAAGTTGTCCCCAGTGTGTAGGATTGAACTAGTTTAGTTTGAAGGAGTCTGAAGAAGGGTCTCGACCCGGAACGTCACCCATTCCTTCTCTCCAGAGATGCTGCCTGACCCGCTGAGTTTCTCCAGCATTTTGTGTCTCTAACTTTGGTGTAAACCGGCACCTGCAGTTCCTCCCTGCACTAGTTTAGTTTAGTGATACAGCGCAGGAAGAGGCCCTTCGGCCCACTGAGTCCGTGCTGAAACAGCGATCCCCGCACACTAACGCTATCCTACACCCACTAGGGACAATTTTTACGTTTACACCAAGCCAATTAACCTGCAAACCTGTACGTCTTTGGAGTGTGGGAGGAAACCGAAGATCTCGGAGAAAACCCACGCAGGAGAACGTGGAAACTCCGTACAGACAGCACCCGTGGTCAGGATCGAACCCGGGTCCCTGGCGCCGTGAGGCAGCAACTCTACCACTGCGCCACTGTGCATGTACCAATAAACTCGGCGTGTCTTGACTTGTGTAGGAAGGAACTGCAGATGCTGGTTTAGACACAAAGTGCTGGAGTAACTCAGCGGGTCAGGCACCATCTCTGGAGGAAAGGGAATGGGCGACGTTTCTTCAGACTCGTGAAGGGTCTCGACCCGGAACGTCACCTATTCCTTCTCTCCAGAGATGCTGCCTGACCCGCTGAGCGACTCCGGCATTTTGTGTCTCATCTTGACTTCTCCCGGACTAATGATGACATAATCTGTCCAAAAACAGCCAGCGATTAAGTCAATAGTAATATTCCGGATGCTGTATACATGGTCCATCTTTGCACTGTGATGGGCTTATGCTGTATGTGGGAGGACTCTAATTAGACTGGGACTTCAGTAGGTGCAGAGCTGTTCACTAATTAGGGGGCTAAATGAGACTAGTCGGTATTCTCTCGATCTCTTCCACCAGTGGGAAGATCATTTACTTTGAGATATTTGCATGAAATTACTGTTTTCTGGCTGTTTTAAAATGTTAATAAAGACATGGAGAGACACAAAAAGTTGGAGTAACTCAACGGATCAGACGGCATCTCTGGAGAAAAGTAATTGGTGGCGTTTCGGGTCGAGACCCTTCTTCAGGCTGAGAGTCAGGGGAAAGGGAAAGGAGAGATATAGACGGTGATGTGGAGAGATATAGAACAAACTAATGAAAGATATGCAAAAAAGTAACGATGATAAAGGAAACAGGCCATTGTTAGCTGTGGGCGAGGTGAAAATGAGTTACTGACAATGAGACTCAACAAGATGACTTTGAAGCTGGTGGGACTGGGGTGGGGTTGTGACGCAGAGCGAGGGGATGCAAGGGTTACTTGAAGTTAGAGTAATCAATATTTCTTACCGGTTGGGGTGAAATGGGCCTGTCCCACATAGGCGAATTTTTTAGGCGTCTGCCAGCGACTAGGGGAATGGAATTCACCGAAGTCAGCAGCGGCGACAACACACACTCACCTGGCGACAACCTACGGCAGCCCAAATTGTCGCCACCGTCGCCTCACAAATATCGCCTAAGTGGGACAGGCTCCTAAACTGCCCGAGCGAAATATGAGATGCTGTTCCTCCAATTTGCGCTGGGCCTCACTCTGACAGTGGAGGAGGCCCAGGACAGAAAGGTCAGTGTGGGAACGGGAGGGTGTGTATTAATGTGCTTGGCAACTGGGAGATCAGGTAGGCCCAGGCGGACTGAGCGAAGGTGTTCAGCGAGACGATCGCCCAGTCTATGTTTGGTGCTCATGATGGTGTTGCAAGGAAGATTTTCCTGATAGCTGTTTCTCGTCGTGCTTTTAGCTGAGGTAGGTTAGTCTGGTTTACAGGTACAGCGTGGAAACCGGCCCTTTCGCCTCCCGAGTCCACGCCGACCATCGATCACCCGATCACACTAGTTCTGTCTGAAGAAAAGTCTCGACCCGAAACGCCACCCGTTCCTTTTCTCCAGAGATGCTGGCGGACCCGCTGAGTTGCTCCAGCTTTCTGTGTCTATCTTCGTTTTAAACCAGTGTCTCCAGTTCCTTCGTACACACGCCAGTGCCGTGTAATCCCACTTTCGCATCCGACTCCTACACGGTTTAGAGGTACAGCATGGAAACAGGCCCTTTGGCCCACCGCGTCCATGCCGACTAGCGATCACCCCATTTCACACCAGTCATCCCACTTTCTCATCCACTCCCTACACACGAGGGGCGAGTTACTATTAACCTACAAACCCGCACGTCTTTATAACCATATAACCATATAACCATAACAGCACGGGAACAGGCCATCTCGGCCCTTCAAGTCCGTGCCGAACATTTTTTTTAATTTTTTTTTTTTTAATTAAAAATAAATACTTCCTCCTAGTCCCATCTACCTGCACTCAGACCATAACCCTCCATTCCTTTCCCGTCCATATACCCATCCAATCTATTTTTAAAGGATAACATCGAACCAGCCTCCACCACTTCCACTGGAAGCTCATTCCACACAGCTACCACTCTCTGAGTAAAGAAGTTCCCCCTAATGTTCCCCCTAAACTTCTGTCTCTTAAATCTCAAGTCATGTCCCCTTGTTTGAATCTTCCCTACTCTCAATGGGAAAAGCTTATCCACGTCCACTCTGTCTATCCCTCTCATCATTTTAAAGACCTCTATCAAGTCCCCTCTTAACCTTCTGCGCTCCAAAGAATAAAGACCTAACTTGTTCAACCTTTCTCTGTAACTTAGTTGCTGAAACCCAGGCAACATTCTAGTAAATCTCCTCTGTACTCTCTCTATTTTGTTGACATCCTTCCTATAATTAGGCGACCAAAATTGTACTCCATACTCCAGAATTGGCCTCACCAATGCCTTGTACAATTTTAACATTACAACCCAACTTCTATATTCAATGCTCTGATTTATAAAGGCCAGCACACCAAAAGCTTTCTTTACCACCCTATCTACATGAGATTCCACCTTCAGGGAACTATGCACAGTTATTCCTAGATCCCTCTGTTCAACTGCATTCCTCAATTCGCTACCATTTACCATGTACGTCCTATTTTGATTTGTCCTGCCGAGATGTAGCACCTCACATTTGTCAGCATTAAACTCCATCTGCCATCTTTCAGCCCACTCTTCCAAATGGCCTAAATCTCTCTGTAGACTTTGAGGGTGTGTATTAATGTGCTTGGCAACCGGGAGATCAGGTAGGCCCAGGCGGACTGAGCTCTTTAAGAGCTCTTTGGGATGTGCGAGGAAACCGGAGCACCCGGCAGATCCAGATTAGTAGAGATAAACACTGTAATAGGAGTCTATCATCTATAGGTTTGGGGTGTCACGGTGGCGCAGCGGGTAGAGCTGCTGCCTCACAGCGCCAGAGGCCCGGGTTCGATCCTGACCTCGGGTGCTGTCGGTGAACTGCGTGGGTTTTCCCTGGGTGCTCCGGTTTCCTCCCGCACTCCAAAGACGTGCAGGTTTATTGGTCAATTGGCTTGGTATAATTGAAAAATTGTGCTTCATAACAAGGAAAGTTGAGTATAGGAGCAAAGAGGTCCTTCTGCATTTGTACATCGCCCTGGTGAGACCACACCTGGAGTGTTGTGTGCAGTTTTCGCCTCCAATTTTGAGGAAGGGCATTCTTGCTATTATGGGAGTGCAGCGTAGCTTTACAAGGTTAATTCCCGGGTTGGCGGGACTGTCATATATTGAATGAATGGAGTGACTGGGCTTGTATACTCTGGAGTTTAGAAGGATGAGAGGTTATCTTAATGAAACAACTAAGATTTTTAAGGGTTTGGACACGCTAGAGGCAGGAAACATGTTCCCGATGTTGGGGGAGTCCAGAACCAGGGGCCACAGTTTAAGAATAAGGGGTAGGCCATTTAGAACGGAGATGAGGAAAAACTTTTTCACCCAGAGAGTTTTGAATCTGTGGAATTCTCTGCCTCAGAAGGCAGTGGAGACCAATTCACTGGATGCTTTCATGAGAGAGTTAGATAGGGCTCTTAAAGATAGCGGAGTCAAGGGATATGGGGAGAAGGCAAGAACGGGGTACTGATTGTGGATGATCAACCATGATCACATTGAATGGAGTTGGCTCGAAGGGCCGAATGGCCTACTCCTGCACCTATTGTCTATTGTCCATTGTATATTGTCCCTAGTGTGTAGGATAGTGCTAGTGTACGGGGTGATCGCTGGTTGGCGAGGACCCGGTGGGCTGAAGGGCCTGTTTCCGCACTGCATCTCCAACCTCAGAGGTCAAAATCCTCTCCACATCCACTCTATCCAGGCCTTGCAATACTTGTTAAATTTTAATGAGGTGGCCCCTCATCCTTCTAAACTCCAGCGAGTACAGGCCCAGTGCCGTCAAACACTCATCGTACGTTAACCCACTCATTGCTGGGATCATTCGCGTAAACCTCCTCTGGACCCTCTCCAACACAAGCTCATCCCTCCTCAGATACGGGGCCCACAACTGCTCACAATAGGCCGCATTTCGAGTACCTTTCGGAGATGAGGAGGAATTTCTTTAATCAGAGGGTGGTGAATCTGTGGAATTCATTGCCACAGACGGACGGCGGTGGAGGCCAAGTCAGTGGATATTTTATAAGGCAGAGATTGACAGATTCTTGATTAGAACGGGTGTCAGAGGTTATAATAATAATAATAATAATAGATTTTATTTATGGGCGCCTTTTACAAAGTCTCAAGGACACCTTTACAAAGTTTAACAAATAGTGTAGAAACATATAAGCGGAATGAAATAAATAGCAAAGACATCACCAGAACACAAATTAAAGAGAGAATTAAATCCAAAAACAAAAATCAAAAACACAATATGGAAGAGAGAGCAGCGGCTGCTAAAGCGCGCCAGCGTCCACTCTCCCCTCCGGCACCCATCTTGGACAAAGACTAACATAGACACTACACATTACACACAAAATCATCCCCCCACAATGATTACCACTGTGGGGGAAGGCACAATGTCCAGTCCCCAACCCCAGTTCACCCAAAGTCAGGCCTATTGAGGCCTCCACAGTTGCCTCTACGGAGGCCCGATGTTCCTGGCCGTTCTCGCCGGGTGCAGTTGCCCCGGCGTCGGGAGAGTCCACGCAGCGGCTGGGACGGCTGGAACGGCCGATCTCCTACCGGAGTCCGTGGCACCTGAAGCCGACAAGGCCGCGCCGATTTGGAGCTCCCGATGTTAGAGTCGTCGCCGCCGCCCGCGGCTGGCCGCTCCACAGTCCCGCAGCCCGGAGGTGTTGAGCTCGGCGGTCCAGCTCACCGGAGCTCCAGCGCGTCGATCCAGCGCGGAGACCCAGGCAAGGCATCGCCCGCTCCGCTCCACGATAGCGCTCCAGCGCTGTGCCGCCACCGAAGCTGAAGGTGCTGGGCAGTCCCCGCAGGAAAACGCCGCTCCAGGCCCGCTGGTAGGCCGCAAGGACGGGTCGACGGGGCAGCCTGGAGAAAAAGCTGCCTCACCGACCAGGTAGGGACCTAGAGATAGTTTCCCCCTTACCCCCCCCACATTAAAAGTCAAAATTCCCCTAGACATAGACAGGAAAAAAAACTAAAAACCAAATAAAAAAGTGAATTTAACGGACGGCTGCTGGTTAGCAGCCGTTCCCCAAGATAGCTCCTCCCGCGGGAGAAGGCAGGAGAATGGGGTTAGGAGGGAGAGATAGATACATACATAGATACATAGAAAATAGGTGCAGGAGTAGGCCATTCGGCCCTTCGAGCCTGCACCGCCATTCAATATGATCATGGCTGATCATCCAACTCAGTATCCCGTACCTGCCTTCTCTCCATACCCCCTGATCCCTTTAGCCACAAGGGCCACATCTAACTCCCTCTTAAATATAGCCAATGAACTGGCCTCAACTACCCTCTGTGGCAGAGAGTTCCAGAGATTCACCACTCTCTGTGTGAAAAAGTTTTTCCTCATCTCGGTCTTAAAGGATTTCCCCCTTATCCTTAAGCTGTGACCCCTTGTCCTGGACTTCCCAAACATCGGGAACAATCTTCCTGCATCTAGCCTGTCCAACCCCATAAGAATTTTGTACGTTTCTATAAGATCCCCTCTCAATCTCCTAAATTCTAGCGAGTATAAGCCAAGTCTATCCAGTCTTTCTTCATATGAAAGTCCTGACATCCCAGGAATCAGTCTGGTGAACCTTCTCTGCACTCCCTCTATGGCTATAATGTCCTTCCTCAGATTTGGAGATCAAAACTGTACGCAATACTCCAGGTGTGGTCTCACCAACACCCTGTACAACTGCAGTAGAACCTCCCTGCTCCTATACTCAAATCCTTTTGCTATGAAAGCTAACATACCATTCGCTTTCTTCACTGCCTGCTGCACCTGCATGCCTACTTTCAATGACTGGTGTACCATGACACCCAGGTCTCGCTGCGTCTCCCCATTTCCTAATCGGACACCATTTAGATAATAGTCTGCTTTACTGTTTTTGCCACCAAAGTGGATAACCTCACATTTATCCACATTATACTGCATCTGCCAAACATTTGCCCACTCACCCAGCCTATCCAAGTCACCTTGCAGCCTCCTAGCATCCTCCTCATAGCTAACACTGCCCCCCAGCTTAGTGTCATCTGCAAACTTGGAGATGTTGCCTTCAATTCCCTCATCCAGTTCATTCATATAAATTGCATGAATTACACTAAGTGGATTGCACTAATGCATCCACTATTTCTGGAGCTACTTCCTTAAGTACTCTGGGATGCAGCCTATCTGGCCCTGGTGATTTATCGGCCTTTAATCCATTCAATTTACCCAACACCACTTCCCGACTAACCTGGATTTCACTCAGTTCCTCCATCTGCTTTGACCCGCGGCCCCCTGCTATTTCCGGCAGATTATTATACAGCTCAGCCATGATCGAATGGCGGAGTAGACTTGATGGGCCGAATGGCCTAAATCTGCTCCTGTATCATGAACATGGCAATAAAATGGCCTCATTTGCCCCTTGTTTACCTATTGGCGCCTCAGTTGAAGCTTCCGTCGGGATATTTAAATAAAAGGTCAATCAAATTAACAGATCAAGCCCCAGAGAAAATGTAAAGACTGATAACTTATTGTTACCATGGCAACGGTTATTTAAGTGGCAAACTGAGTAATGGATTTTAAATATTATGATTTAAATTACCTGCTTTTTTTTGCAAAAAGGTGTTTTTGTTTGGCGTCTAATGTTAGCACGCAGTTTCGTCTGCCATGTTCTACCCTGCTAATCATTTCACTGATGCACAGACTCTTAAACCAGTGTAGTTTAGTTTAGATTAGAGATACAGAGCGGAAACAGGCCCTTCGGCCCCACCAGCGACCCCCGCGCACTAACACTACCATCCTACACCCACTAGGGACAATTTACCGTTACACCGAAGCCAATTAACCTGCAAACCGAAGGTCTCGGAGCAAACCCACGCGGGTCACGGGGAGAACGTACAAACTCCGTACAGACAGCGCCCGTAGTCGGGATCGAACCCGGGTCTCTGGCGCTGTAAACGTTGTAAGGCAGCGACTCTACCGCTGCGCCACCGTGCCGCCCTGTTAGTGCAAAACCTGTTATTATTAGCAAGTCTCTCTCGAAGATACTCAGTAGCCTGCCTGATCAAGTCTGACATGTGATAATCTGGCAATGGATCCATGATGAGAAGATCAGAAGACATAGGAACAGAATTAGGCCATTCGGCCCATCGAGTCTGCTCCACCGTTCGATCACGGCTGATCTATCTTTCCCTCTCAACTCCATTCTCCTGCCTTCTCCCCATAACCTTTCTACAACCTTCCTAATCAAGAACTTGCCTTAAAATACCCATTGTAAGCATGCAGGTACAGCAGGCAGTGAAGAAAGCTAATGGCATGTTAGCCTTCATAACAAGAGGAGTTGAGTATAGGAGCAAAGAGGTCCTTCTGTAGTTGTACAGGGCCCTAGTGAGACCACACCTGGAGTATTGTGTGCAGTTTGGTCTCCAAATATGAGCAAGGACATTCTTGCTATTGAGAGAGTTGGTGCCTCACTGCGCCAGAGACCTGGGTTCGATCCCTACTGCGGGTGCTGTCTGTACGGAGTTTGTACGTTCTCCCCGGCTCGAAGGGCCGAATGGCTTACTCCTGTACCTATTGTCTATTGTCTATTGACTTGGCCTCCACCGCCGTCTGTGGCAATGTCTCTGGAACTGATGCGCTACAATGCTGAGAACTATATCCTGCACTCTGTATCTTCCCCTTTGCTCCACCTGTTGCATTGGAGGTTGACGATGATATTTAGGTGTGGTACTGTACGACTGATGTGTTTGGACACAGCATGCAACACAAAGCATTTCACTGTACCTCGGTGCACGTGACAATAAAAAACGAATCCCACGCAACTGAGACCACGTGACGAATTGGGAGTCAATTCAGTTTAACTACTGACATAGAGTCATTGAGTCAAAGAGTGATACAGGGTGGAAACAGGCCCTTCGGCCCACCTTGCCAAGCTACACTAGTCCCACCTGCCAGCCTTTGGCCCATATCCCCCCAAACCTGCCCTATCCATGTACCTGCCCAACACATCTTTAGATCTTGGTCTGAAGAAGGGTCCAGACCCGAAAACGTTACGGATCCATGTTCTCCATAGCTGCTGTCTGACCCGTTACGTTACCCGTTCTCTAAACGAAACTGAACTACCTAAACTAAAGGTTTAGTTCTGGGCGGTCAGGGTGGCGCAGCGGTAGAGTTGCTGCCTGACACCGAATGCAGCGTCGGAGACCCGGGTTCGATCCCGACTACGGGTGCTGTCTGTACGGAGTTTGTACATTCTCCCCGTGACCCGCGTGGGTTTTCTCCAAGATCTTCGGTTTCCTCCCACACTCCAAAGACGTACAGGTTTGTAGGCTAATTGGCTTGGTAAATGTAAAAATTTTCCCTAGTGGGTGTAGGATGGTGTTAATGTGCGGGGATCGCGGGTCGGCGCGGACCCGGTGGGCCGAAGGGCCTGTTTCGGCCCTGTATCTCTAATCTAAACTAAACTAAACTAAAAGCACGATGACAAACAGCTACCGGGAAAATCTTCATTGCAGCAGCATCATACGCACCAAAATTAGACTGGCCGAGCGTTTCGCTGAACACCTTCGCCCAGTCCGCCTGGGCCTACCAGTTGCCAAACACTTTAACTCCCCCCTCCCATTCCCACACTGACCTTTCTGCCCTGGGCCTCCTCCACTGTCAGAGTGAGGCCCAGTGCAAATTGGAGGAACGGCACCTCATATTTCCACTTGGGCAGCTTACACCCCAGTGGTATGAACATTGACTTCCCTAACTTCAAGTAACCATCTCTCTCCACCCCAGTCGTACCAGCTTCAAAGTCATCTTGTTGAGTCTCATTGTCGGTAACTAGTTTTCACCTCGACCACATCTAACAATGGCCTGTTTCCTTTATCATCATTACTATTTTTGCACATCTTTCATTCATTTGTTCTATTTCTCTCCACATCACCGTCTATATCTCTCGTTTCCCTTTCCCCTGTCTCTCAGCTTGAAGAAGATCTGTGGCCCGAAACGCCACCCATTCCTTTTCTCCAGAGATGCCGAGTTACTCCAACTTTTTGTGTCTATCCATGACTTTATTAACATGTTTCCATTTTAAAACAGCCAGAAAACAGCAATTACGGGCAAATACATCAAAGTAAATGATCTTCCCACTGGTGGAAGAGATCGAGAGAATACCGACTAGTCTCATTTAGCCCCCTAATTAGTGAGCAGCTCTGCACCTACTGAAGTCCCAGTCTAATTACAGTCCTCCCACATCGAACATAAGCCCAATCACAGTGCAAAGTTAGACCATATATACAGCATCCGGAATATTTATATAGCCTTAATCGCTGGCTATTTTTAAACAAATTATGCCATCATTAGTCCAGGCGAAGTCAAGACCAGACACAAAATGCTGGAGTAATTCAGCGGGACAGGCAGCATCTCTGGAGAGAAGGAATGGGTGACGTTTCGGGTCGAGACCCTTCTTCAGACTGGTTTGGGATAAGGGCAACGAGAGATATAGACGGTGATGTGGAGAGATAAAGAACAATGAATGAAAGATACGCAAAAAAAGTAATGATGATGAAGGAAACAGGCCATTGTTAGCTGCTTGTTGGGTGAGAACGAGAAGCTGGTGTGACTTGGGTGGGGGAGGGATGGAGAGAGAGAGAGGGAATGCCGGGGCTACTTGAGGTTAGAGAAATCAATATTCATACCACTGGGCTGTCAGCTGCCCAAGCGAAATATGAGATGCCGTTCCTCCAATTTGCGTTTAGCCTCACTCTGACAATGGAGGAGACCCAGGACAGAAAGGTTCTGTGTGGGATCAGGTCAAAAAGTCACGGTGCACAGAAATGGTTCCCCCTGCTCGCATCGATACCAACGTCGACTCTTGTTTCTGGACTCATCTCAGCGTGAGCCGGGCTTCCAGCCACGGGTTGTTAATGAGCTGTGGTCTGCCCCTTAGTTATGCAGAGGCTTCTGTGGTCAGTCTTGATCAGAATTGAATTAGACAAGCAGCAGGCGCTGCCCAAAGCAGAACGAGCTCGTTGGCAAGCAGAAAGTTGTCGACCATCCGGCAGGTTCAGACGAGCTTGTAGAATTAGTGGGCTGTGCTTCGAAACCTTGTAGATGCGCATATAAGGCCATAAGGTCATAAGGGATAGGAGGAGAATTAGGCCATTCAGCCCATCAGGTCTACTCCGCCATTCATGTTTAGTCACTGAACGTAAACATGCAGGTACAGCAGGCAGAGAAGAATGTTAATGGCATGTTGGCCTTCATAATGAGAGGAGTTGAGTATAGGAGCAAAGAGGTCCTTCTGCAGTTGTCCAGGGCCCCGGTGAGACCACACCTGGAGTATTGTGCAAAGCAAGAATTTCATTGTCCTATCAGGGCCACATGACAATAAACTCTCTTGAATCTTGAATCTTGAGTTGTGTGCAGTTTTGGTCTCCTAATTTGAGGAAGGACATCCTTGCTGTTGTGGACAGTGGTTCACGAGGTTAATCCCCGGGATGGCGGGACTGTCATATGAGGAAAGATTGGAAAGACTGGGCTTGTATTCACTGGAGTTTAGAAGGATGAGAGGGTATCTTAAGAAACGTATAAAATTATAAAAGGACTGGACAAGCTAGATGCAGGAAAAATGTTCCCAATGTTGGGGGGAGTCCAGAACCAGGGGCCACAGTCTTAGAATAAATGGGAGGCCATTTAAAACTGAGATGAGAAAAAAACGTTTTCACCCAGAGAGTTGTGAATTTTGTGGAATTCTCTGCTGCAGGAGTCCAATTCACTGGATGAATTTAAAAGAGAGTTAGATAGAGCTCTAGGGGCTAGCGGAATCAAGGGATATGGGGAGAAAGCAGGCACGGGTTACTGATTGGGGACGATCAGCCATGATCACAATGAATGACGGTGCCGGCTTGAAGGGCCGAATGGCCTCCTCCTGCACCTATTTTCTGTTTCTATGTTTCTATGTTTCAATCATGGCTGATCTATCTCTCCCTCCTAACCCCAGAATATGGAGCTATCTGTATCTAAGGCATGGGTGTCTGGGATTCTGAGGAGAAGGCGGTGAGAATGGGGTTCAAACCACTGGGCTGTCAGCTGCCCAAGCGAAATATGAGATGCTGTTCCTCCAATTTGCGTTTAGCCTCACTGTGGCAATGGAGGAGACCCAGGACAGAAAGGTCAGTGTGGGAATGGGAAGGAGAATTAAAGTGTCCGGCAACCGGGAGATCAGGTAGCTGCGGAGAACTACTGAAGAAATCAGGTCTGATGAAATGGAGTCAAAAGGCTGAGGTTACAATATAAGTCACATCAGATCAATACCGAGTGCTTCAGAAAACTCCTGAAAACCCGGAATGATGATGAACAGTTCTTTGCAGAGAATTCCAACACTGCGGAACAAAATGTGTCAGTTGATGAAAGATGGGTGGATACATCACCCCATAACGACCCTTGGATCTAACAATCGGACTCGAAAGAAAACAGCGAATGTTGCCTTCCCGGGGAATGTCGTCTCAGTAGTTTTGCCGCGATAGATGCAAGCATCATCATCATCATCATCATTGTTGAAGAGACATCAACGGGCTTCTTCCCGCCTCCCCCCACCCCACCCCCACATCAGTCTGTAGAAGGGGGTCTCGACCCGAAACGTCACCCATTCCTTCGCTCCATAGATGCTGCCTCACCCGCTGAGTTCCTCCAGCATTTTTGTCCACCTTCGATTGTTCCAGCATCTGCAGTTCCTTCTTGAGCATCAACGGGCACGGTGCCTTACAACGCCGTGTACGACAGTGGTCGCAACTTCTACTGAAGTGTGGACGGAGGTTGGCTCGCTAGCAGCTCATCCGCCCTTTGACAGGTCTTGTTTTTGGTCCTGCTGGGGGTCCACAGCCCCCCCCGCTCCTCACCTGGAAAACCAGGTGGGGGGAGCCGGTTTAGTCGCCGGCTATCCCGGCTATCCAAGGGCCACAGTTTAAGAAGAAGGGGTAAGCCATTTAGAACGGAGACGAGGAAACACTTTTTCTCACAGAGAGTGGTGAGTCTGTGGAATTCTCTGCCTCAGAGGGCGGTGGAGGCCGGTTCTCTGGATGCTTTCAAGAGAGAGCTAGATAGGGCTCTTAAAAATGGCGGTCAGGGGATATGGGGAGAAGGCAGGAACGGGGTACTGATTGGGGATGGTCAGCCATGATCACAGTGAATGGCGGTGCTGGTTCGAAGGGCCGAATGGCCTACTCCTGCACCTATTGTCTATTGTCTATTATCCGACCATGGAGCAGGTAGCACGGGATTACATGGTACCCGTGGCGGGGGGGGGGGGGGGGTGGGGGGGGAACTTCCCTCCCCCCCCCGAGCTGACCTTACAATACAACTTCTGTACTGCTTATGATAGACGCAAAAAGCTGGAGTAACTCAGCGGGACGGGCAGCATCTCTGGAGAGAAGGAACGGGTGACGTTTCAGGTCGAGACCCTTCTTCAGACTGGTTAGGGACAAGGCAAACGAGAGATATAGACGGTGGTGTGGAGAGATAAAGGAACAAGGAATGAAAGATCGAGAGATGGTGTCGCAGAACTCTCGCCAGAGGGAGGAGGAGAACTTCTTCAAAGTAGACGGACAGAACCTTGAGGAGATCTCGCAGTGGAGCAGACAAAATGTGTAGGAAGGAACTGAGACGTGGTTTAAAGGAACGTCCTTTTATTCTAAGGTCAGGGCCTCTGGTCCGAGATTCTCCCACTACTTTAGTTTAGTTTAGAGATACTGCGCGGAAACAGGCCCTTCGGCCCACCGAGCCCGCGCCGACCAGCGATCCCCGCACACTAACACTATCCTACACACACTAGGGACAAGTTACACATTTACACCAAGCCAATTAAACTACAAACTTGCGTGTCTTTGGAGTGTGGGAGGAAACCAGAGATCTTGGAGAAAACCAACTCGGGTCACGGGGAGAACGTACAAACTATGTACAGACAGTGCCCGTAGTCAGGATCGAACCCGGGTCTCTGGCGCTGCAAGCACTGTAAGACAGCAACACTATCGGCAAGTGATAGGAGCAGAATTGGGCCATCCGACAATCAAGTCTACTCCGCCATTCAATCATGGCTGATCTATCACTCCCTCCTAACCCCATTCTCCGGCCTTCTCCCCATAACCCCTGACACCCGTACTAATTAAGAATCTATTTATCTCTGCCTTAAAAATATCCACTGACTTGGCCTCCACAGCCTTCTGTGGCAAAGAATTCCACAGATTCACCACCATCTGACTAAAGAAATTCCTCCTCATCTCCTTCCTAAAGGAACATCCTTTAATTCTGAGGCTGTGCCCTCTGGTCCTAGACTCTCCCACTAGTGGAAACATCCTCTCCACATCCACTCTATCCGGGCCTTTCACTGTTCTGTACGTTTCAATGAGGTCCCCCCTCATTCTTCTAAACTCCAGCGAGTACGGGCCCAGTGCCAACAAACGCTCATCCATAGGTTAACCCACTCATCCCTGGGATCATTCTCATAAATCTCCTCTGGACCATCTCCAATACTTGAATTTCATCCCGAATTTGAGGCCTTGAATTTAAATGAACAATAAACAAAAGCATGAAAGGAGAAGAAACTCCAAGATTCACTGCCTGGGTTTAGTCAGGAAATTAGATTGCACATAAAATTACTTCCCACTGTTAACCCACGCTGCCTCCGATAATGCAGGCCGCAACTGACACCTCACGCTGCCTCGGCAAGGCCAGCAGCATAATCAAGGACCAGTCGCACCCCGGACACTCCCTCTTCTCCCCTCTCCCATCGGGCAAAAGGTACAGAAGTGTGAAAACAAACGCACACACCTCCAGATTCAAGGGACAGTTTCTTCCCGGCTGTTATCAGGCAACTGAACCGTCCTACCACAACCAGAGAGCGGACCTGAACTACTATCTACCTCATTGGTGACCCTCGACATGGGGCGGAAAAGCCGGGGGGGGGGGGGGGCCAGAGGGGACACGTCCCCTCCATGATTTGAGAGGTGGGGGACATCCCCCCCAAGTTTTTGTGATCCGGATTTTAAAATCTCCGCTTTCCGCGAGACAGTGGGGGTGGGACTGCTGATCGAGGGAACGATGATTGGACAAGAGAGACGTCGGTCAGCAGGCAATGGGGGCTGGACCTGATGATTCAGCGCGATGATTGGAGGAGGGAGACGTGGCACAGACCTGCGCTTCATCCGCAGGCAGGATCGATCCCGGCCGGGTCTCCGGCGCTGTCCCGTCCCCCCTCCCACGGGTGGCCGGAGAAGTCGGGAGCAAAGATCCTCAGCTATAGGATCTTTAGTCGGCAGTCAGACGGGCCAGCGCGGAGAAGCAGCGCTAAACCCAGCTAACTCTGCCTGTCCCGCCAGGTGAGCTTACAACCCTTCCTGGACTTGCGGGAAATATGGCCAGCGCGGAGAAGCAGCGCTGTTGTCCCGTCAGTCCAGGCAGGGCTGTAGGTTAACCCGGTGAGACAGGCAGAGTTGAGCTGCATTTAGCGTTGGATTGAGCATCCGAAGCCTCGCGCGTGTGTGTGTGTGTGAGCGTGCGTGCGCGGCCGCCAAAGAATTGTGTCCCCCGTCCCCTCCATGTTTTGATAGCGAGTTCCGCTCTTGCCCTCGGACTATCCTTGATCAGACTTTGTTGGCTTGACCTTGCACTAAATGTGACACCGTTGTACTGTAAATAAACTGTGCACTGAGAACGGCTCTATTGTTATCGTGTATTGCCTTTCCGCTGACTGGTAGAGCACGCAACAAAAGCTTTTCACTGTAACTCGGTACGGGTGACAATGAACTAAACTGAACTGAAATAACCATTCCTGAAGATTTTGTGATTGAATCTCCAACCAGCATTTTAGAGTCACAGAGTGATACAGTGTGGAAACAGGCCCCACAGCCTAACTTGCCCACTCCGGCCAACACGTCCCATCTACACTAGTCCCACCTGCTTACAATTGGCCCATATCCCTCCAAACCTGTCCTATCCATGTACCTGCCTAACTGTTTCTTAAACATTGCGATCATCCCTGCCTCAACTACCTCCTCTGGCAGCTCGTTCCATACACCCACCACCTTTGTGTTAAACAGTTACCCCTCTGATTCCTATTAAATCTTTGCCCCTTCACCTTAAACCTGTGTCGTTTGGTCCTCGATCCACCTGCCCTGGGCAAGAGACTCTGACGTGCCTACCCGATCTATTCCTCTCATGATTTTGTACACCCCTAGAAGGTCACCCCTCCCCCAACCCTTCATCCTCCTGCGCTCTAGGGAACAGAGTCCAATCCTGCTCAACCCAATAGCTCAGGCCCTCGAGTCCTGGCAACATCCACGTTAATTTTCCCTGTACCATTTCCAGCTTGACAGCATCTTTTCCCCATAACACGGTGCCCATTGTGTGCTGTTTTGGTCTCCAAATTTGAGGAAGGACATTCTTGCTATTGAGGGAGTGCAGCGTAGGTTCACCAGGTTAATTCCCGGGAGGGCGGAACTGTCATTTGTGGATAGAATGGAGCGGCTGGGCTTGTACACTCTGGAATCTAGAAGGATGAGAGGGGATCTTATTGAAACATATAAGATTATTAAGGGTTTGGACACGCTGGAGGCAGGAAACATGTTCCCGATGTCGGGGGAGTCCAGAACCTGGGGGCCACAGTTTGAGAATAAGGGGTAAGCCATTTAGAACGGAGACAAGGAAACACTTTTGTCACCCAGAGAGTTGTGAGTCTGTGGAATTCTCTGCCTCAGGGGGCGGTGGAGGCCGGTTCTCTGGATGCTTTCAAGCAAGAGCTAGATAGGGCTGTTAAAGATAGCGGAGTCATAGATACATAGATACATAGAAAATAGGTGCAGGAGTAGGCCATTCGGCCCTTCGAGCCTGCACCGCCATTCAATACGATCATGGCTGATCATCCAACTCAGTATCCCGTACCTGCCTTCTCTCCATACCCCCTGATCCCTTTAGCCACAAGGGCCACATCTAATTCCTTCTTAAATATAGCCAATGAACTGGCCTCAACTACCCTCTGTGGCAGAGAGTTCCAGAGATTCACCACTCTCTGTGTGAAAAAGTTTTTCCTCATCTCGGTCCTAAAGGATTTCCCCCTTATCCTTAAGCTGTGACCCCTTGTCCTGGACTTCCCCAACATCGGGAACAATCTTCCTGCATCTAGCCTGTCCAACCCCATAAGAATCTTGTACGTTTCTATAAGATCCCCTCTCAATCTCCTAAATTCTAGCGAGTATAAGCCAAGTCTATCCAGTCTTTCTTCATATGAAAGTCCTGACATCCCAGGAATCAGTCTGGTGAACCTTCTCTGCACTCCCTCTATGGCTATAATGTCCTTCCTCAGATTTGGAGACCAAAACTGTACGCAATACTCCAGGTGTGGTCTCACCAAGACCCTGTACAACTGCAGTAGAACCTCGCTGCTCCTATACTCAAATCCTCTTGCTATGAAGGCCAACATACCATTCGCTTTCTTCACTGCCTGCTGCACCTGCATGCCTACTTTCAATGACTGGTGTACCATGACACCCAGGTCTCGCTGCATCTCCCCATTTCCTAATCGGCCACCATTTAGATAATAGTCTGCCTTCCCGTTTTTGCTACCAAAGTGGATAACCTCACATTTATCCACATTATACTGCATCTGCCAAACATTTGCCCACTCACCCAGCCTATCCAAGTCACCTTGCAGTCTCCTAGCATCCTCCTCACAGCTAACACTGCCCCCCAGCTTAGTGTCATCCGCAAACTTGGAGATGTTGCTTTCAATTCCCTCGTCCAGATCATTAATATAAATTGTAAATAGCTGGGGTCCCAGCACTGAGCCTTGCGGTACCCCACTAGTCACTGCCTGCCATTGTGAAAAGGACCCGTTTACTCCTACTCTTTGCTTCCTGTTTGCCAGCCAGTTCTCTATCCACATCAATACTGAACCCCCAATACCGTGTGATTTAAGTTTGTATCATAATCTCTTATGTGGTACCTTGTCAAAAGCCTTCTGAAAGTCCAGATACAACACATCCACTGGTTCTCCCCTATCCACTCTACTAGTTACATCCTCGAAAAATTCTATAAGATTCGTCAGACACGATTTACCTTTCGTAAATCCATGCTGACTTTGTCCAATGATTTCACCACTTTCCAAATGTGCTGCTATCCCATCTTTAATAACTGACTCTAGCAGTTTCCCCACTACCGATGTTAGACTAACTGGTCTGTAATTCCCCGTTTTCTCTCTCCCTCCCTTCTTAAAAAGTGGGGTTACGTTAGCTACCCTCCAATCCTCAGGAACTACTCCAGAATCTAAAGAGTTTTGAAAAATTATCACTAATGCATCCACTATTTCTGGAGCTACTTCCTTAAGTACTCTGGGATGCAGCCTATCTGGCCCTGGTGATTTATCGGCCTTTAATCCATTCAATTTACCCAACACCACTTCCCGACTAACCTGGATTTCACTCAGTTCCTCCATCTCCTTTGACCCGCGGTCCCCTGCTATTTCCGGCAGATTATTTATGTCTTCCTTAGTGAAGACGGAACCAAAGTAGTTATTCAATTGGTCTGCCATATCCTTGTTCCCCATGATCAATTCACCTGTTTCTGACTGCAAGGGACCTACATTTGATTTAACTAATCTCTTTCTCTTCACATATCTATAAAAACTTTTGCAGTCAGTTTTTATGTTCCCTGCCAGTTTCCTTTCATAATCTATTTTCCCTTTCCTAATTAAGCCCTTTGTCCTCCTCTGCTGGTCTCTGAATTTCTCCCAGTCCTCTGGTATGCTGCTTTTTCTAGCTAATTTGTACGCATCATCAGGGGATATGGGGAGAAGGCAGGAACGCGGTACTGATTGTGGATGATCAGCCATGATCACATTGAATGGCGGTGCTGGCTGGAAGGGCCGAATGGCCTACTCCTGCACCTATTGTCTATTGTCTATAGAAGTGAACCCACAGCACGCCAGCCTCCCTGTGCTTCACTTCCCTGTGACAATTACCTTTGCCTGCTGGATTTATAGCCCTTGAGATATTTGCTATTCGATGCCATCCATCATATTATTCAACTAAAACAGCAAATTGACTACAAGCCTTCATTGCACCGAACAATCAGAAGGTGGCATTTCCTTTTATTGAATTATCAATTCCACTTTTGCATAAACAATTTCAGAGCTTCAAAAATGCAAAATCCCCCACCAGGCAGCTCCCGCTGGCAGGGGAAGGATGGTGTATTCATGGCAGTCCTATCATCTGTTGTCGTTCTATTAAAACATCTTCCCGTCCTCAACGCTGGGCTGAATAGCAAGCCTTGCAGATGGCGATCACCTTGAAGCGAATGATTGACTGGGCTTTAGAGTTATTCTTGTGCAGCGGTTGATAGCCTTGGTTGTAAAAATCACAGCAGAAGCCTTGCGAGATTGTTAAATCTATTCATATCGAAATATGATTTCTGCTCAGAGTCATAAAGGCGTCGAGTGTAACAGAGTGGAAACAGGCCCTTCGGCCCAACTTGCCCACGCCGGCCAACACAAGTCATAACAAGAGGATATCAGTATAGGAGTAAAGAGGTTCTTCTGCAGTTGTATAGGGCTCTGGTGAGAACACATCCGGGGTGGGAGATTGCAACCTTCACGTGGTCCACCCTGTTTCGACGAATGCAATCAACCTGGCGCGCACAATTAAATAAGATCAAATAGAACAAGTTGCCCTACAACTTTAGGCTGTGCACGCCTTACGCAAGAAGAGGAAGAAGAGACCACATCTGGAGTATTGTGTCCAGTTTTGGTCTCCTAATTTGAGGAAGGACATCCTTGTGATTGAGGCAGTGCAGCGTAGGTTCACGAGATTGATCCCTGGGATGGCGGGACTGTCATAGGAGGAAAGATTGAAAAGGCTAGGCTTGTATTCACTGGAGTTTAGAAGGATGAGGGGGGATCTTATAGAAACATATAACATTATAAAAGGACTGGACAAGCTAGATGCAGGAAAAATGTTCCCAATGTTGGGCGAGTCCAGAACCAGGAGCCACACAGTCTTAGAATAAAGGGGAGGTCATTTAAGACTGAGGTGAGAAAAAACATTTTCACCCAGAGAGTTGTGAATTTGTGGAATTCCCTGCCACAGAGGGCAGTGGAGGCCAAGTCACTGGATGGATTTAAGAGAGAGTTAGATAGAGCTCTAGGGGCTAGTGGAGTCAAGGGATATGGGGAGAAGGCAGGCACGGGTTATTGATTGGGGACGATCAGCCATGATCACAATGAATGGCGGTGCTGGCTCGAAGGGCCGAATGGCCTCCTCCTGCACCTATTTTCTATGTTTCTATGTTTCTAAGTCCCAGCTGCACAAGTCCCACCTGCCCGTGTTGGGTCCATATCCCTCCATATCTTGTACCTTGTGCCTTGTGCCTTCCGAAGAGTCCACCAGGGACTACACTGGAAGTTGGTCAACTTTATACTGGACAATTTTTACATTCACCAATTAACCTACAAACCTTTATAATGTGAGGGGAAACCGAAGATCTCGGAGAAAACCCACGCAGGTCACGGGGAGAAACGTGCAAACTCCGTACAGACAGCGCCCGTAGTCGGGATCGAACCCGGGTCTCCGGTGCTGCATTCGCTGTAAGGCAGCAACTCTACCGCTGCGCCACCATGACCGCCCTATCCATGTACCTGTCCAACTGTTTCTTAAATGTTTGGATAGTCCCAGCCTCAGCTACCTCCTCCGGCAGCTCGTTCCATACATCCACCGCCCTTTGTGTGAAAAAGTTACCCCTCCGATTCCTATTAAATCTTTTTCCCCTTCACCTTAAACGCATGTCCTCTGGTCCTCGATTCCCTTACTCAGGGCAAGAGACTCTGTGCATCTACCCCATCTATTCCTCTCATGATTTTGTACACGTCACATGATCTTGTTGCTGCCTTACATCGCGGAGACCCGGGTTCGATCTCGTACGTTCTCCCCGTGTCCTGCGTGGGTTTTCTCCGGTTTCCCTCCCACACTCCAAAGACGTGCGGGTTTGTAGGCTAATTGGCTTCGCGAAATCGTCCTCATTGTGTGTATGATAGGGCCCGCATGAATGGGTGATCGCTGGTCGCGTGGACTCGTTACATCTCCCAGGTCTCCCTGCATCCCAGAGCGTTGCGTCCCAGTTATATTATGTACCACCTCCCTCTGGAAGGCGACTCCGGACTGTCAAAGCTGCCACAGCCGGACATAAAAACAGCTTTTATCCACGAGTAGTTGCTCTACTCAACAGCCAAAAATCTGTAGCCTCCCTTGGATCAGGTATTTTGTTGGTTCACATGTTTGATCAATGGTGTTTTATCATTAATGTCTTATTATTATTAATGTTTAGTGTTTTCTGAGTCATTCGGAACTGTCACTGAATGTCATGTTGTTACTTGTGGGCGGAGCACCAAGGCAAATTCCTTGTATGTGAATACTTGGCCAATAAACTTACTTACTTACTTACTAAGTACGAGGCTCTGTGAGGGAGCCCATATTTTAACTGCCTGTTTGTCGTTAAAACGTTGACGGATTCATCAAGGACGCTGAACTACCGACAATCAATTGGAGCCCAATAAAATCCAGGTGTGATTGTGGATGTGATCTCTTGACATTAAACCTCTCCTCAGGCAAGGTTAAAGCTCTGGCTAACTCCTGCCTCTTGCTCAATGAACAATGTCATTACTCTAATTACACAGTTCGGGGACAGTGGCGCAGCGGGTAGAGCTGCTGCCTCACAGCGCCAGAGACCCGCGTTCGATCCTGACCACGGGTGCCTGTCTGTACGGAGTTTGTACGTTCTCCCCGTGACACAGAGAGCGGTGAGTCTGTGGACTCACAGAGAGTGGTGAGTCTGTGGAATTCTCTGCCTCAGAGGGCGGTGGAGGCCGGTTCTCTGGATGCTTTCAAGAGAGAGCTAGATAGGGCTCTCAAAAATAGCGGAGTCAGGGGATATGGGGAGAAGGCAGGAACGGGGTACTGATTGGGGATGATCAGCCATGATCACATTGAATAGCGGTGCTGGCTCGAAGGGCCAAATGGCCTACTCCTGCACCTATTGTCTATTGTCTATTGTCTATTGACCGTGTGCATTTTCTACGGGTGATCCGGTTTCCTCCCACATCCCAACAATGTGCAGGTTTGTAGGCTAATTGGCTTCTGTACATTGTCCCTGGGGTGTGTGTGTGGGAAGGTGCTGGTGGACGGGGTGATTGCTGGTCAACACGGACTCGGTGGGCAGAAGGGCCTGTTTCCGCGCTGTGTCTCTAAGTTAAACTAAATTAAACTAAACTAAGGTAGACACAAAATGCTGGAGTAACTCAGCGGGACAGGCAGCATCTTTGGAGAGAAGGAATGGGTGTCGTTTCGGGTCGGGTCCCTTCCTCAGACTAAGTGTCAATTATCCTTAGTGTGTGTAGGATGGTGTTAGTGTGCGGTGATCGTTGGTCGGTGTGGACTCGGTGGGCCGAAGGGCCTCCTTCAGCGCTGTATCTAAACTAGAGTCAGAGGAAAGGGAAACGAGAGATATAGACGGTGATGTGATGCTGTTCCTCCAATTGGCGCTGGGCCTCACTCTGACCATGGTGGAGGCCGAGGACAGAAAGGTCAGTGTGAACGCAGACTGGGCGATCGTTTCGCGGAACACCTTCGCTCAGCCCGCCTGGGCCTACCTGATCTCCCGGTTGCTGGACACTTTAATTCTCCTTCCCATTCCCACACTGATCTTTCCGTCCTCGGCCTCCTCCATTGTCAGAGTGAGGCTAAACGCAAATTGGAGGAACAGCATCTCATATTTCGCTTGGGCAGCTTACACCCCAGTGGTATGAATACTGATTTCTCTCACTTCAGGTAACCCCGGCATTCCCTCTCTATCTCCATCCCTCCCCCACCCAAGTCGCACCAGCTTCTCGTTCTCACCCAACAAACAGCCAACAATGGCCTGTTTCCTTCATCAAAGATACTTTTTTGCATATCTTTCATTCATTGTTCCTTATCTCTCCACATCATCGTCTATATCCCTGTTTCCCTTCTCCCTAACCAGTCTGAAGAAAGGTCTCGACCCGAAATGTCACGCATTCCTTCTCTCCAGAGATGCTGCCTGTCCCACTGAGTTACTCCAGCTCTCTGTGTCTATCTTCGGTTTAAACCAGCATCTGCAGTTCCTTCCTACAATAGACAATAGACCATAGACAATAGACAATAGGTGCAGAAGTAGGCCATTCGGCCCTTCGAGCCAGCACCGCCATTCAATGTGATCATGGCTGATCATCCACATTCAGTACCCGGTTCCTGCCTTCTCCCCATATCCCCTGACTCCCCATATCCCCCTATCTTCAAGAGCTGTATCTAACTCTCTCTTGAAAGCATCCATGGAATTGGCCTCCACTGCCTTCCGAGGAAGTGAATTCCATAGACTCACAACTCTCTGGATGAAAAATAAATTCCTCATCTCCGTTCTAAATGACCTACCCCCAGAGTCTAAAATTGTGGCCCCTGGTTCTGGACTCCCCCAACATCGGGAACATGTTTCCTGCCTCTAGCGTGTCCAATCCCTTAATAATCTTATATGTTTCAAATAAAATCCCCTCTCACCCTTCTAAATTCCAGAGTGTACAAGCCCAGCTGCTCCATTCTATCCACATATGACAGTCCCGCCATCCCGGGAATTAACCTGGTGAACCTACGCTGCACTCCCTCAATAGCAAGGCTACATAAGGTCAGTATGGGAATGGGAAAAAGGGGAATTAAGGTTTCCGGGTCAGTTTATTGTCACATGTATCTATAAAGGTACAGCGAAATTAAAGTGTTGGCCACCGCGAGATACTAAACTGCCGATGTTGCAGCGGTAAGCCAAATGCGGAGAGACTCAAGCAAAGCAGAGACACCCCACTTGGAATTTTAACCTCCCCCCCAAATCGTCGAGTGCCTTGTGAAACTCTGAGATATTAAAATGACTTATCCCACCGCAGTTATCAAACCGGAGACTGGTGTCGGCATGGGTAATGAGATTTGAGTTTGCATATTAATAGACTCCCTTAACAACTCAGCAGTTTGAAAGAATAAAACGTCCAGATGTCCTTTTTATTAAAATAGGAATATGTTTCGATAATGTGTCGGTAAAAAACGTGAACGCGTACAATCGCTGAACACTTGCGCTCGGTCCGCCAAGGCCTGCTGGATCTCCCGGTTGACAACCATTTTAACTGCCCCTCCCATTCCCACACTGAGCTCTCTGGCCTGGGCCTCCCCCATTGTTAGAATGAGGCCACAAGCAAACTGGAGTTCGCTTGTGTTCGCTTAGTTAAGTTTAAATTAGTTTAGTTTAGTTCAGTTCAGTTCAGTTTAGTTTAGATTAGTTTAGTTAACTTTAGTTTAGTTCAGTTTAGTTTAGTTTGGTGGTACAGCGTGGAAGCAGGACCTTCAGCCCATCGAGTCCATGCTGACCATCACCCCATTACCACACCCTATGGCCAAATTACAGAAACCAATTAACCCACAAACCTCCACGTCTTTGGAGGGTGGGAGGAAACCGAAGATCTCAGTCTGAAGAAGGGTCCCGAAACGTCGAGACCCATAACCACTCTGTCCAACCATGTGACATAACCCCCCCCCCCCTCCCCCCTTCCCCCCCCCCACCCCTCACCTCCTTTCTAAAAGAGCGCCCTTTAATTCTGAGGCTACGGCCTCTGGTCCTGGACTCTCCCACCAGTGGAAACATCCTCTTCACATCCACTCTATCCAGGCCTTTCATGACTCTGCTATAGCGGACAATCGTCAATAGCGGACACTGGTCACCCCACTATGGTCCATCATCACGGGGTTGTACTGAACTCCCAATGCTGCCCAACCAAAATCCCAGCTGTGCTAACTCTCCAACGGTGACTCAATGACAATGGACAATAGGTGCAGGAGTATCCCCTGACTCCGCTATCTTTAAGAGCCCTATCTAGCTCTCTATTGAAAGCATCCAGAGAACCTGCCTCCACCACCCTCTGAGGCAGAGAATTCCACAGACTCACCACTCTCTGTGAGAAAAAGTGTTTCCTCGTCTGAAGAAGGGTCTTGACCCGAAACATCACCCATTGAGCTCTGGTCTCTGGCGCTGTGAGGCCTTAACTCTGCCGCTGCGCCACCTATTAATTACTGGGAAATAAGTAGATTCGATGCCATTCGGTCGTGGAACAAAGGTAGACAAAAATGCTGGAGAAACTCAGCGGGTGGGGCAGCATCTATGGAGCGAAGGAATAGGTGACGTTTCGGGTCGAGATCCTTCTTCAGTATCTGCAGTTCCTTCTTACACAGACCCCTTGTGGAACAAACCTCACTTTGATTTACTGAGCTGCGGTGATGAGCAAGGACGAATTTGACCGGTTGCAAACGCCGAGGTCCTGTGTCATCTGCCCTCAGAAATCTGACGACTGTTTCTTGCATTCCAACCTAGTGCCGGATTTGCAGTAGATATCTGGGTCAGGCTCATCGGGACAGGCGCGGAGATTTGTGTAAGCATGATTGCGGCTGGACATTTGAACAGCTGAGGATGGAAAATGCAGATTAAATAAAGTATCAGCACTTTGACTTTGACTGTGTGGTGCCTGAAATAACGCGTTGCAGCGGGTAGTTCTGCTGCCTCATACCCACCGTCCTCTGTGTAAAAAAACACAACACAGAACCTCGGCGTTTGCAAACGATCAAATTAGTCCTTGCTCATCACCGCAGCTCAGTAAATCAATAGACAATAGACGCAGGAGTAGGCCATTCAGCCCATCGAGCCAGCACCGCCATTCAATATGATTATGGCTGATCATCTCCAATCAGTACCCCGTTCCTGCCTTCTCCCCATATCCCCTGACTCCACTATTTTTAAGAGCCCTATCTAGCTCTCTCTTGAAAGCATCCAGAGAACCAGCAGAGAATTCCACAGACTCACACCTCTCTGTGAGAAAAAGTGTTTCCTCATCTCCGTTCTAAATGGCTTACTCCTTATTCTTAAACTGTGGCCCCTGGTTCTGGACTCCCCCAACATCGGGAACATGTTTCCTGCCTCTAGCGTGTCCAAACCCTTAATAATCTTATATGTTTCAATGAGGTATCCTCTCATCCTTTTAAATTCCAGAGTGTACAAGCCCAGCTGCTCCATTCTCTCAGCATATGACAGTCCCGCCATCCCGGGAATTAACCCTGCAAACCTACTCTGCACTCCCTCAATAGCAAGAATGTCTTTCCTCAAATTAGGAACACAATACTCCAGGTGTGGTCTCACTAGGGCCCTGTACAACTGCAGAAGGACCTCTTTGCTCCTATATTCGATTCCTCTTGTTATAAAGGCCAACATGCCATTCGCTTTCTTCACTGCCTGCTGCACCTGCATGCTTACTTTCATAGACTGATGTACAAGGACCCCCAGATCCCGTTGTACTTCCCTTTTCCCAACTTGATGCCATTTAGATAGTAATCTGCCTTCCTGTTTTTGCTACTAAAGTGGATAACCTCACATTTATCCGCATTAAACTTCATCTGCCATGCATCTGCCCCCTCCCCCAACCTGTCCAAGTCACCCTGCATTCTCATAGCATCCTCCTCACAGTTCACACTGCCACCCAGCTTTGTGTCATCTGCAAATTTGCTAATGTTACTTTGAATCCCTTCATCCAAATCATTGATGTATATTGTAAATAGCTGCGGTCCCAGCACCGAGCCTTGCGCCCCACAAGTCACTGCCTGCCATTCTGAAAGGGACCCGTTAATCCCTACTCTTCGTTTCCTGTCTGCCAACCACTTCTCTATCCATGTCAGCACTCTACCCCCTTGCAAGAAAGTCCTTGCAAGAAAGGTTTTGACTGTCCACCCTGACAAGGAGCTGTTCTCCAGATAGAATTCCAACTTTGCCTGGGATTTTTAGGCATGTTTTACAGTGGTAGTTGGTACCAGACTTCCCAGGGGATATAAAGGCAGGCGCTAATAGACAAATCTCTGCATACACAGTATGGGCTGGATAATTGGAAGATTAAACCAGAGGTTGAACTGTTGAATTTATTAGCGACTTTACTTAGCATATGTTTACAGAGAGAATACTCCTGGGAGGGATTTAAGTGCAACTCACATTAGAGTTTCGAGCATAAAATTACGGCTCGCATTCCCAAATTATGCCAAGTTCCATCAACTGAGGCACGGCGGTAGAGTTGCTGCCTCACAGCGCCAGAGACACCCGGTTCGATCCTGACTGTTCACCAGGTTAATTCCCGGGATGGCGGGACTGTCATATGCTGAGAGAATGCAGCGGCTGGGCTTGTACACTCTGGAGTTTAGGATGAGAGGGGATCTTATTGAAACATATAAGATTATTAAGGGTTTGGACACGCTAGAGGCAGGAAAGATCTTCCCTACGTTGGGGGAGTTCAGAACCAGGGGCCACAGTTTAAGAATAAGGGCTAAGCCATTTAGAACGGAGATGAGGAAACACTTTTTCACACAGAGAGTGGTGAGTCTGTGGAATTCTCTGCCTCAGAGGACGGTGGAGGCAGGTTCTCTGGATACTTTCAAGAGAGAGCTAGATAGGGCTCTTGAAGATAGCGGAGTCAGGGGATATGGGGAGAAGGCAGGAACGGGGTACTGATTGGGGATGATCAGCCATGATCACATTGAATGGTGGTGCTGGCTCGAAGGGCCGAATGGCCTACTCCTGCACCTGTTGTCTACTGTCTATTGGCTGCGGGTGCTGCCTGTACGGAGTTTGTACGTCCTCCTTGTGACCACATGGGTTTTCTCCTCAGAGGCCATAGGCCTAAGCTGAGTGGGAAAGATTTAATAGCAATCTGAGGGGTAACCTTTTCACACAAAGGGTGGTGGGTGTACGGAACGAGCTGCCGGAGGAGGTGGTTGAGGCAGGGACTATCCCAACATTTAAAAAGATGTACAGTATCGGGAGGGACTCCAGACGCTAGTGACCAGATGGAGTGGCCCAGCGGGTCAGGCAGCATCTCTGGAGGAAAGGAATAGGTGATGTTTTGGGTCGAGACCCTTCTTCAGCGTCTGAAGAAGGGAAGGGTACATGGATTTAAGAAGCAATTAGACAGGTGCATGGATAGGACAGGTTTAGAGGGATTTGGGCCAAACGAAGGCAGGTGGGACTAGTGTAGATGGGGGCATGTTGGACGGTATGGGTAAGTTGGGCCGAAGGGCCTGTTTTCATGCTGTATCACTCCATGACTCTACTAACATCAGGTTCCTTTTAAATCTTGCCCCTCTCATCTTAAACCATGTCCTCTGGTTCTTGAACTCCCCACTCTGGCTATTGATATTGAGCATCTCAGCATAATGGCATAAGGGGAATCGAGGACCAGAGGACATAGGTTCAGGGTGAAGTGGGAAAGATTTGATAGGTATATGAGGGGGTAACTTTTTCACACAGAGGGTGGTGGGCGTACGGAGCGAGCTGCCGGAGGAGGTAGTTGAGGCTGGGACTGTCGCAACGTTTAAGGCATGTGCATGGATAGGACAGGGTTTAGAGGGATATGGACCAAGCGCAGGCAGGTGGGACTAGTGTAGATGGGACATGATGCTGGGTGTGCGAAAGTTGGGCCGAAGGGCACATTTTATGACTATGGCTCAATAACTATGTCGATAATCTTGCCGTACCCTATGACTGTGTTTTCTTCCAACTTTAAATGGTCATTATGGTGAGTAAAGATATGAAGTAGGTGCATCCCTTTTATCTTGTCTTATCTTATCTTACTTTTTTTTTCTCCTTCTTTTGGTTTTTCTCTTTTGTTTAACCCTTTCTTGTGGTTTAGGTCCATATGGGTTTTCCTGGACCACTATTTCAATCACCCACTTACTATCTCTGCTAACTCTCTCTATCCTTTTTCTTATTAAAGTTTAAAATAAGAAGTGGTACAAGAAATGTATAATTTTATGTTTGTTTGAGATCACTGTACTGTACAATACTTCTAATAAAAATTAAAAACAATTAAAAAAAAATTAAATTAAAAAAGAAAAAGAAAAAAAAAGAGGTCATTTTTTGGCTCTTAGACCATTCCTGACTCAGTCACGTCCTCGCCAGCGAATTGTGGACGCAGCCCAGACCATCACGCAAACCAACCTCCCTCCCATTGATTCCATCTACACTTCACGCTGCCTCGGCAAGGCCAGCAGCATAATCAAGGACCAGTCACACCCCGGCCACTCCCTCTTCTCCCCTCTCCCATCGGGCAAAAGGTACAGAAGTGTGAAAACACACACACACCTCCAGATTCAGGGACAGTTTCTTCCCAGCTGTTCTCAGGCAACTGAACCATCCTACCACAACCAGAGAGCAGTGCTGAACTAGTATCTACCTCATTGGTGACCCTCGGACTATCCTTGATCGGACTTTACTGGCTTATACTAAGAGATTAGTATACAAACTTAAAGCACATGGTATTGGGGGTTCAGTATTGATGTGGATAGAGAACTGGTTGGCAGACAGGAAGCAATGAGTAGGAGTAAACGGGTCCTTTTCAGAATGGCAGGCAGTGACTAGTGGGGTACCGCAAGGCTCAGTGCTGGGACCCCAGCTATTTACAATATATATTAATGATCTGGATGAGGGAATTGAATGCAACATCTCCAAGTTTGCGGATGACACGAAGCTGGGGGGCAATGTTAGCTGTGAGGAGGATGCTAGGAGGCTGCAAGGTGACTTGGATAGGTTGGGTGAGTGGGCAAAGGCATGGCAGATGCAGTATAATGTGGATAAATGTGAGGTTATCCACTTTGGTGGCAAAAACAGGAAAGTAGACTATTATCTGAATGGTGGCCGATTAGGAAAAGGGGAGATGCAACGAGACCTGGGTGTCATGGTACACCAGTCATTGAAAGTAGGCATGCAGGTGCAGCAGGCAGTGAAGAAAGCGAATGGTATGTTAGCATTCATAGCAAAAGGATTTGAGTATAAGAGCAGGGAGGTTCTACTGCAGTTGTACAGGGTCTTGGTGAGACCACACCTGGAGTATTGCGTACAGTTTTGGTCTCCTAATCTGAGGAAAGACATTCTTGCCATAGAGGGAGTACAGAGAAGGTTCACCAGACTGACTCCTGGGATGGCAGGACTTTCATATGAGGAAAGACTGGATAGACTCGGCTTGTACACATTGAAATTCAGAAGACTGAGGGGGGATCTTATAGAAACTTACAAAATTCTTAAGGGGTTGGACAGGCTAGATGCAGGAAGATTGTTCCCGATGTTGGGGAAGTCCAGAACTAGGGGTCACAGTTTAAGGATAAGGGGGAAGACTTTTAGGACCGAGATGAGGAAATCATTTTTCACACAGAGAGTGGTGAATCTGTGGAACTCTCTGCCACAGAAGGTAGTTGAGGCCAGTTCATTGGCTATATTTAAGAGGAGTTAGATGTGGCCCTTGTGGCTAAAGGGATCAGGGGGTATGGAGAGAAGGCAGGGATGGGATACTGAGTTGGATGATCAGCCATGATCATATCGAATGGCGGTGCATGCTCGAAGGGCCGAATGGCCTACTCCTGCACCTATTGTCTATGTTTCTATGTTTCTATGTTGATCTTGCACTAAACGTTATTCCCTTATCATGTATCTGTACACTGTGGACGGCTCGATTGTAATCATGTGTTGTCTTTCTGGATAGCACGCAACAAAAGCTTTTCACTGTACCACGGTACACGTGACAATAAACTGAACTATTATCTACTGTGCCTTCAACCATCAAGCTCATGAATTCTCTGATATCTTCAACCTATTTCACTCTGCTCCTCTCTTTAACGCTCCCATTGAAACCTAATTCAGTGGCAAAGATACTGATCATCTGTTTTTTCTTGGTGTCAAAAGATTCTGCTTGCCAATACTCTTGTAAAGGATCTTAAGCCATTTTACGATCTTCTATAAACATTATATTAGTTGTTGTTGTCCTGTGGGAATGAGAAAAGCTCAGTCACGTTGAGATTTTAATGAAGGTCTCTTAAGGGCCTGTCCCACTTAGGCGACTCTTTAGGCGACTGCCACGGACAGGTTTTAATGGAATTCACCTACGACACCTGACGACAATTTGAGGAAGGACATTCTTGCTATTGAGGGAGTGCAGCGTAGGTTTACAAGGTTAATTCCCGGGATGGCGGGACTGTCATATGTTGAGAGAATGGAGCGGCTGGGCTTGTACACTCTGGAGTTTAGGATGAGAGGGAATCTCATTGAAACATATAAGATTGTTAAGGGCTTGGACACGCTGGAGGCAGGAAACATGTTCCCGATGTTGGGGGAGTCCAGAACCAGGGGTCACAGTTTAAGAATAAGGAGTAAGCCATTTAGAACGGAGACGAGGAAACACTTTTTCTCACAGAGAGTGGTGAGTCTGTGAATTCTCTGCCTCAGAGGGCGGTGGAGGCAGGTTCTCTGGATGCTTTCAAGAGAGAGCTAGATAGGGCTCTTAAAAACAGCGGAGTCAGGGGATATGGGGAGAAGGCAGGAATGGGGTACTGATTGGGGATGATCAGCCATGATCACATTGGATGGCGGTGCTGGCTCGAAGGGCCGAATGGCCTACTCCTGCACCTATTGTCGATTGTCTATTGACAACCTACGACCGCATAAATTGTCGCCACTGTCGGCGAAAATTTTCAACAGGTTAAGTGGGACAGGCCTAAGTGGGACAGGCCTAAGTGGGACAGGCCTAAGTGGGACAGGCCCAATACTTTATACCTCCCTCAACTACCTCCTCCGAAGATAGACACAGAATGCTGGAGTAACTCAGCGGGATGGGCGGCATCTCTGGATAGAAGGAATGGGCAGCGTTTCGGGTCGAGAGCCTTCTTCAGACTGAGAGTCAGGGGAGAGGGAGGCTAGAGAGATATGGAAGGGTAAGGTGTGAAAACGAGAGATCAAAGGGGACGTAGATCTAGGAAAATGTAGAATAGATCCTTGTTGGCTGAGGGGAAGGTGACAAGGTGTATTGTCTGTTGTCTAAAATGATTACCATTTGCATCTCTCTCCTAACTATTCCAGTGAATTAGGAGAACAATAGTAAGTGTTCATCTGACTTCACAGAGTAGCCCTGGGTACTTAGTGCTTGGGTAGCTTACACCCCAGCGGTATGAACATAGACCTCTCTAACTTCAAGTAACACTTGCTTTCCCTCTCTCTCCATCCCGCTCCCCCTTCCCAGTTCTCCCACCATTCTGACTGTCTCCATGATTAAATTTGACCTCTGTCTGTTTTGTCGTCACCTTCCCCGAGCTAACAATATGATCTGCTCCACATTTGCCTTGAACTCCATCCCCTTTGATGTCTCATTTTCACACCTTGCCCTTGCTTATCTCTGTGTCGTCTCCCTCTCCCCTGACTCTCAGTCTGAAGAAGGATCTAGTGGGAGAGTCGAGGACTAGAGGTCACACTCAGAAGTAAAGGATGTTCATTTAGCAAGGAGATGAGGAGGAATTTATTTACTCAGAGGGTGGTGAATCTGTGGAATTCTTTGCCACAGACGGCTGTGGAGGCCACGCCAGTGGATATTTTTAAGGAGGAGGTGGATAGATTCTTGAATAGTACGGGTGTCAGGGGTTACGGGGAGAAGGCAGGAGAATTGGGTTAGGTGGGAGAGATAGATCAGCCATGATTGAATGGCGGAGTAGACTTGATGGGCCGAATGGCCTAATTCTACTCCTATTGCTTATGACCTTATCTCGACCTGAAACGTCACCCATTCCTTCTCTCCAGAGACGCTGCCTGTCCCGTTGAGTTACTCCAGCTTTTTGTGTCTAACTATATGTGTGTGTGTGTGTGTGTGTGTGTGTGTGTGTGTGTGTGTGTGTGTGTGTGTGTGTGTGTGTGTGTGAGTGTGTGTGTGTGTGTGTGTGTGTGTGTGTGTGTGTGTGTGTGTGTGTGTGTGCGTGTGTGTGTGTGTGTGTGCGTGTGTGTGTGTGTGTGTGTGTGCGTGTGTGTGTGTGTGTGCGTGTGTGTGTGTGTGTTTAGGCCTAGGGCCTGTTTCCGCGCTGTATCTCAAAACTATTTTAAAAAAACATATCAAGAGTCAAATTTAATTGTCATAGGAAACTACAATGAAGCAATTAATTTCTTCCTTGCAGCAGCATGAACTGTCTGTAAGCACGACGCACGCAGGGCCTGTTTCCGCGCTGTGTCTCGAAACTACTATGAACTAAACTGCCCGCGTTTGGCCCATATCGCTCAAACATCGTGATAACGGTGCCGTTGTGAGGCAGCGCCTCCTGTAGGTCCCTTTGGAGGGTGGGAGAGGTCGGTGCCCGTGATGGACCGGGCACCGGCTCAATATGTCGGTCGCTAATCGAGCCCTCTGCCACGCGTTGCCTCCGGGCTCCCGCCCCTCACTTTGAATTAAATCATGTTGAAGCATGAATGGATATTGCTGCCTTGCGGACTCGTTCGTGGCATCATGCCAGCCTTGTCTACTGACAAGCGAAGCTTGCTGACCTTTCAGCTCCCTGCACCAATTAAACAATCAAATCCAGAATGCATTACACTGTCAGAAAGTAACCCTCGTGTTTAACCTTGCTGTCCTACCTTGCAGTGCACCCGTTCACTTTAGTTTATTGTCACGTGTACCAAGGTACAGTGAAAAGCATTTTGTTGCGTGGCTAACCAGTCAGCGGAAAGACGATACGTGATTACATTCGAGCCATTCAATAGACAATAGACAACAGGTGCAGGAGTAATGTTAAAGAAGGAACTTCAGACGCTGGAAAATCGAAGGTACACAAAAATGCTGGAGAAACTCAGCGGGTGCAGCAGCATCTATGGAGCGAAGGAGATAGGCAACGTTTCGGGCCGAAACCCTTCTTCAGGAGTAGGCCATTCGGCCTTTCGAGCCAGCAATGTGATTGTGGCTGATCATCCACAATCAGTACCCCGTTCCTGCCTTCTCCCCATATCCCCTGACTCCGCTATCTTTAAGAGCCCTATCTAACCCTCTCTTGAAAGCATCCAGAGAACCAGCCTCCACCGCCCTCTGAGGCAGAAAATTCCACAGACTCACCACTCTCTGCGTGAAAAAGTGTTTCCTCATCTCCGTTCTAAATGGCTTAGCCCTTATTCTTAAACTGTGGCCCCTGGTTCTGGACTCCCCCAACATCGGGAACATGTTTCCTGCCTCTAGCGTGTCCAAACCCTTAACAATCTTATATGTTTCAATGAGATCCCCTCTCATCCTTCTAAACGCCAGAGTGTACAAGCCCAGCCGCTCCATTCTCTCAGCATATGACAGTCCCGCCATCCCGGGAATTAAAGGAAGAGGCGGAGGCAGTGGGCTGTGGGAGAGCTGGGAAGGGGAGGGGAAGGAGGGAGAAAGCAGGGACTACCTGAAATTGGAGAAGTCAATGTTCATACCCGCTGGGGTGTAAACTACCCAAGCGAAATATGAGGCGCTGTTCCTCCAATTTACGTTGGGCCTCACTCTGGCCATGGAGGAGGCCCAGGACAGAAAGCTCCTCCACAGATGCTGCCTCACCCGCTGAGTTTCTCCAGCATTTTTGTGTCCATGTTTCTATGTAAGGGGTTGGACAGGCTAGATGCAGGAAGATTGTTCCCGATGTTGGGGGAAGTGCAGAACAAGGGGTCACAGTTTAAGGATAAGGGGGAAGTCTTTTAGGACCGAGATGAGAGATAAAAAATTCACACAGAGAGTGGTGAATCTGTGGAATTCTCTGCCACAGAAGGCAGTTGAGGCCAGTTCATTGGCTATATTTAAGAGGGAGTTAGATGTGGCCCTTGTGGCTAAAGGGATCAGGGGGTATGGAGAGAAGGCAGGTACGGGATACTGAGTTGGATGATCAGCCATGATCGTATTGAATGGCGGTGCAGGCTCGAAGGGCCGAATGGCCTACTCCTGCACCTATTTTCTACGTTTCTATGTTTCTATGTTTCTTTGCAGTTCAATCATCACCCCCTTTGTCTTCCCAGCCCGCCGCAGATTGACTGATAATCGCTCATCCAAAGCTATAGATCTGATAATAAGAAGCCCTCTCGGAACCTGTCGATAGCAGTGACAAGGTCGATTAGCATCATGTCAACCATCGCACGCCCAACACCCATGTGCCCATTGCTTCTGGTGTTGAAACCCATTCATCACTCACGCGTTTATTGACAAGTGGCTGCTCCTAAAGGATTGTGATGTGGGAGAGCACTTTTAACACACTCTGTCGCCAGGCTGCCTGGTGTGACTTGTACTATCCCGAAACTCGCAGGCCTTCACGCAGCCTTGAACCACCATCCTTGCAGAGCCCGCGTTCTTAGCACATGTAGCTGGAGGCACAACAGCCAGCCGACAAAGGCAATAGACAATAGGCAATAGGCAATAGACAATAGGTGCAGGAGGAGGCCATTCGGCCCTTCGAGCCAGCACCGCCATTCAATGTGATCATGGCTGATCGTCACCAATCAGTACCCCGTTCCTGCCTTCTCCCCATATCCCCTGACTCCGCTATCTTTAAGAGCCCTATCTAGCTCTCTCTTGAAAGCATCCAGAGAACCTGCCTCCACCGCCCTCTGAGGCAGAGAATTCCACAGACGCACACGCGCGTGTACACGCAAACGTTTGCACGCATACACACACACATATGAGATAGATGAATGATTGAATGAATAATTTCATTAGCCAAAAAAGGTAGATAAAAATGCTGGAGAAACTCAGCAGGTGAGGCAGCATCTATGGAGCAAAGGAATAGGTGACGTTTCGGGTCGAGACCCTTCTTCAGACTCCGTTTCGGGTCGAGACCCTTCGGTCTCGACCCGAAACGGAGTCTGAAGAAGGGTCTCGACCCGAAATGGAGTCGGAAGAAGGGTCTCGACCCGAAATGTCACCTATTCCTTCGCTCCATAGATGCTGCCTCACCCACTGAGTTCCTCCAGCATTTTTATCCACCTTAGATTTTTCCAGCATCTGCGGTTCCTTCTTAAACAAAGTTTTTTGACCGAGAATTCACATACAAGGAATTTGCCTTGGCGCTCCGCCTGCAAGTGACGACACGACATACAGTGACAGGTAGGAATGACACATAAAACATTAAACGTTAAACACTCAGCCATGATTGAACGGCAGAGTAGGCTTGATGCATTTGTCTTGTACCCGCATGTACTCGCTATAATTTAGAAGATTGAGGGGGGATCTTATAGAAACTTACAAAATTCTTAAGGGGTTGGACAGGCTAGATGCAGGAAGATTGTTCTCGATGTTGGGGAAGTCCAGAACAAGGGGTCACAGATTAAGGATGAGGGGGGGAAGTCTTTTAGGACCGGGATGAGAAAAACATTTTTCACACAGAGAGTGGTGAATCTGTGGAATTCTCTGCCACAGAAAATAGTTGAGGCCAGTTCATTGGCTATATTTAAGAGGGAGTTAGATGTGGCCCTTGTGGCTAAAGGGATCAGGCTAGGTGCAGGAAGATTGTTCCCGATGTTGGGGAAGTCCAGGACAAGGGGTCACAGCTGAAGGATAAGGGGGAAATCCTTTAAGACCGAGATGAGGAAAAACTTTTTCACACAGAGAGTGGTGAATCTCTGGAACTCTCTGCCACAGAGGGTAGTTGAGGCCAGTTCATTGGCTATATTTAAGAGGGAGTTAGATGTGGCCCTTGTGGCTAAAGGGGATCAGGGGGTATGGAGAGAAGGCAGGTACGGGATACTGAGTTGGATGATCAGCCATGATCATATTGAATGGCGGTGCAGGCTCGAAGGGCCGAATGGCCTACTCCTGCACCTATTTTCTATGTTTCTATGTTTCTATGTCTTTTAAAAAAAAATCCATACTTCTTGTCAAAGAAGAGAAAATGGCTGTCATTGTTCACCAGCATCTTGGACAAGGGCAAACCCACTTAGTGAGTAGTTGGCAGGGCTTGGCAAATGGGAGGGAACTCAGGCAGACTTGACACTGCAAGTGTTTGGCATCTCTGACCGTCGGAAATACATTTTAATCAGCAATAAAAAATATATGCAAAGCAAAAACAGTGCAAACACTCTTCATAAGTTCTCAGGGTCTAATCATTCAATATTGAGCGGCTGGGCTTGTACACTCTGGAATTTAGAAGGATGAGAGGGGATCTTATTGAAACATATAAGATTATTAAGGGTTTGGACACGCTAGAGGCAGGAAACATGTTCCCGATGTTGGGGGGAGTCCAGAACCGGGGGCCACAGTTTATGAATAAGGGGTAAGCCATTTAGAACGGAGATGAGGAAACACTTTTTCTCACAGAGAGTTGTGAGTCTGCGGAATTCTCTGCCTCAGAGGGCGGTGGAGGCCGATTCTCTGGATGCTTTCAAGAGAGAGCTAGATAGGGCTCTTAAAGATAGCGGAGTCAGGGGATATGGGGAGAAGGCAGGAACGGGGTACTGATTGGGGACGATCAGCCATGATCACATTGAATGGCGGTGCTGGCTCGAAGGGCCGAATGGCCTACTCCTGCACCTATTGTCTATTGTCTGTTGTCACACCCAGGGTCTCATCCTTTAGGGGCCACCAAGCCCCCGATTTCCACAGATCCCATTTTATTCTCCTTGCCTTCCCGTTAGCTCCCCACGGATTCCACCGCTCACCCTCGCCCCAAGGGGCAATTTACAGAGGGCCAATTAGCCTACACTGCCGGAGAAAACCCACGTGGTCACAGGGAGAACATGCCCAAACTTCACACAGACAGCACCCGAGGTCAGGATCGAACCCGGGTCACTGGTGCTGTGAGGCGGAAGCTCAACTTACTGCGGCAGTGTTTATTAAGTTCCTAAGTTCATCGGTCATAGGAGCAGAATGAGGCCATTCGGCCCATCGAGTCTACTCCGCCATTCAATCATGGCTGATCTATCTCTCCCTCTCAACCCCATTCTCCTGCCTCCTCCCCATAATCTCTGACACCCAAACTCATCAAGAATCTATCTATCTCTGCCTTAAAGATATACATTGACGGCCTCCACAGCCATCTGTGGCAATGAATTCCACAGATTCACCACCCTCTGGTTAAAGAAATTCTTCCTCAACTCCTTTCAAAAGGTAGGTCCTTTTATTCTGAGGCTGTGCCCTCTAGTCCTGGACTCTCCCACAAGTGGAAACATCCTCTCCTCTTCTTGGGCCCCCTGCGGTCATTGGCTGACCATGGGTGTCTCCAGGGTGCTATTCCCTATATGGAGGACGCCTGTGCGTGACTTTGTTCAACGTGGGGAGACTGGGGCACAGACAGCCATCCCACGGTCCTTGACAGATCTGGGTCAGGATCCAGGGGCATGGAGTCTAAGACGACCGGAGACCCTTTTTCTCTGCTGAAGCCTTCATCCGCCTTCCCAGCCCGTTGTGACGCTCCACTAAGGTCAGCCATCGTCCTCCGCCTGTTCCACCGTTGAGGTCTTGGTTGGATTGGCTCTTTGTCAGAGACCTCCCCCCTCGACCTTACCACCATGGGTGGCCCTACCAGGAGCATAGCTCCAGACGGCATCGCTCTCAGGATCTCAGGTCCACACAAGCTTCTCCACCACGACAAGGTGACAATCCACTAGTGGAAACATCCTCTCTTTTTCCCATTATTAGCCCGTAATTGAATAAGTTCTTCTGATACACGTTTAATTCGGGCAAAAATTTTGGATTTTTGTACAAAAAACAAAGAATGCGCTATGGTAGCTTCTTGACATAGACATTTATCACAGATTGGTGAAACATTAGGAAAGATTTTATTTAATTTAGTTTTTGAATAATGTAGTCTATGTAATGTTTTGAATTGGATGAGCGTATGTCGTACGTTGATCGAACATTTATGCACCTGTAGTAAGTGGTTATCCCAGCTCTCTTTTGAAATTTTTATAGCTAATTCTTGTTCCCAGTCTCTTCTAATTCCTTCTGTTGTGGGTATTTCTATGTTTAAAATGATATTATATAAGTACGATATTAGATTAGCTGATTCCGCCTTTGTCTTCATACTTAAATTCTGGAAAAATGCGCCCACACCAACAATAAAAATGTGGACATCAAATATGTTGGAAACATTACATCTGGAAGAGATGAGATTCCTCTTAGCAGGGAAAGCAGACCAATTCCAAAAGACGTGGTCTACGTTTTTGGACCTATTACAAGCATGTGGTGCAATAGTAATTTAAAAAATAACTAAATAAAGAAATGGTATCAGGACCTGGTAATGGGAGGTAAAACAACAAAAACAGACTTGGTCGGTGGTTCCCTTTCTGCGATTGTTCCTACTTTCTTTTTCTTTCTTTTCTAGGATCTACTTTCTTACTTTACTTCCTTCTCTAACTTCTTTTCTAAGGGGCTTTCTTTTCACAACACTCTCTTGCACCTCACGACTCTTGCGCACTTTCTTTACTTTTCTTACTTCTATCTTTCTCTTAAAGCTCAAAAAAATGAAGCGGTACAAAAAATGTATTAAGATATAAGTGTTGTGTATTACTGTAATTTACCGTACTTCTAATAAAAATAATTTAAAAAATAAAATAAAAAATAAATAAAAAAGGAAACATCCTCTCCACATCCACTCTATCCAGGCTTTTCACTGTTCGGTGAGTTTCAATGTGGCCCCCCCTCATCCTTCTAAACTCCAGCGAGTACAGGCCCAGTGCTGTCAAACGCTCATCATCGTACGTTAACCCACTCATTCCTGGGATCATTCTCGTAAACCTCCTCTGGACCCTCTGCATTTTCAGCGGGTCAATGGTTCCTACTGTCATGCAGGCACAACACAGTGTAATCCTTTTGCAAACCAGTTATTTTAAGAGGCGGAACGATGGCGCAGCGGGTAGAGCCACTGCCTCACAGCGCCAGAGACCTGGGTTCGATCCTGACTACGGGTGCTTGTCTGTACGTTCTCCCCCCCCCCCCGTGGCCTGCGTGGGTTTTCTCCGAGATCTTCGGTTTCCTCCCACGCTCCAAAGACGTGCAGGGTCGTAGGTTATGTGGAGGGAGGAACTGCAGATGCTGGTCTGAACCGAAGATAGACACACAAAAAACTGCTGGAGTAACAGGCAGCACCTCTGGAGACAAAGGGTCTCGACTCGAAACGTCACCCATTCCTTCTCTCCGGAGACAGACAATAGACAACAGACAACAGGTGCAGGAGTAAGCCATTCGGCCCTTCGAGCCAGCACGGCCATTCAATGTGATCGTGGCTGATCATCCCCAATCAGTACCCCGTTCCTGCCTTCTCCCCATATCCCCTGACTCTGCTATCTTTAAGAGCCCTATCTACCTCTCTCTTGAAAGTATCCAGAGAACCGGCCTCCACCGCCCTCTGAGGCAGAGAATTCCACAGACTCACAACTCTCTGTGTGAAAAAGTGTTTCCTCGTCTCCGTTCTAAATGGCCTACCCCTTATTCTTAAACCGTGGCCCCTGGTTCTGGACTCGACCAAACATGGGGAACAGATGCTGCCTGAGTTACTCCAGCGTTTTGTGTCTATCTTCGGTGTAAACCAGCGTCTGGAGTTCCTTCCAGCAGGGAGTGTATGCCGTTTTAAATACACCGTCTCCGGAAGGCCGCTGTGTGGATTCATCAGTACTTCATACACATGGGAAGCAGAGAAGGCTACTGCTTAATCTTAGTAGAAGCCATGTGTCAAGTTGTTCCACTTTAAATACATATGTATATTTCCAGTGAGTTTGTTATACAATATAACTGTGACTGCCAAGCTACTGAAGGTTTTGCAAAAATCTTTAAGTAAGCAATACTGTAATTAATCTCCCAACTACCATAGAGTAATCGAGCGATACAGCGTGGAAACAGGCCCTTCGGCCCAACTTGCCCACACCGGCCAACATTTCTTCTTCTTGCGTATGGCGTGCACAGCCTAAAGTTGCAGGACAACTTGTTCTATTTGATCTTACTTGATCTCATTCGTTGAAACACGTGAAGGTTGCAACCTCCCACCCCGGCCAACGTGTCCGCTCTACACTAGTCCCACCTGCCCACGTTTGGCCCACGTCCCTCCGCACGGTGCGCTTATTGATTAGTGCGGGTGTCGGGGGGTTTACGGGGAGAAGGCAGGAGAGTGGGGTTGAGGAGGGAGAGATAGATCGGCCGTGGTTGAAGGGCGGAGTAGACTTGACGGGCCGAATGGCCTGATTCTACTCCTGGAAGAAGGAATGTCATGAACAGCGGATGCGGTCGATGAGGTTGGAGGAGGTGCAAGGGGACCTCTGCCTCACCTGCCATTCATCGGAGTAAACAAGGAGAGAAGGCATATTGGTGACCTGATGAGGGCGGAGTAGACTTGATGGGCCAAATGGCCTAATTCTGCTCCTGTCACTTGAACACTATGTTCCGATATAACTGAAGGTTTATTGTGGTCATTACCGCCACCATTCAAGCTGGATGCAAATCCCAAGGATCAAAGGACAATGTCCACCATTTCATCCCCCCTCTACCTCCCCAGACCTCCCTTTCTTAGACAGTAATGGAGTATTATTACTGAGGGGTGGGACGGTGGTGGCGCAGCGGTAGAGTTGCTGCCTCACAGCGCCAGGGACCCGGGTTCGATCCCGACTACGGGTGCTGTCTGTACGGAGTTTGCACGTTCTCCCCGTGACCCGCGTGGGTTTTCTCCGGGTGCTCCGGTTCCCTCCCACACTCCAAAGACGCGCGGCTGCGGTAAAACTGTAAACTGCCCCCTAGAGTGTGTGTGTAGGATATTGCTAACGCGCGGGGATCGCGGGTTGGGCCCGGACTCGGTGGGGCCGGAGGGTCTGTTTCCGCGCCGTATCTCTAAACTAAACTACACTGAGAGTGTAGGAAGGAACTGCAGACGCTGGTTTAAACCGAAGATAGACACAGAAAGCTGGAGTAACTCAACGGGACGGGCAGCATCTCGGGAGAGAAGGAATGGGTGACGCTTCGGGTCGAGACCCTTCTTCAGACTGAAACTGAAAGTGCGTTCCAACAATATCTCAGCCTACAATGAATAATAACTGGATTGGTTAACGAGCTGATTAAACTTTGTGCAACACTTTCCTACGTGCTTCCAATCTCAATTACAAATAATTGTCTTATAACGAGAATAAGAATTTCGGGGATAAAATCTATTCCTTTTTCCTGGGTGCCTGCCTGGCCTAAGATCATTTTCTCAAATGGCTGTCAGGCCTGGCTTTGCATTCCCTCCACAGTGTGTCCTTTGAAGACAGAGATTGTTTAGGTTAGTTTAGAGACCAGCGATCCCCGCACACTAACGCTACCCCACGTACACTAGGGGTAATTTACAATGACCTGCACGTCTTTGGAGTGCGGGAGGAAACCGGAGATCCTGGAGAAAACCCACGCAGGTCAGGGGGGGAGAACGTGCAAACTCCGTACGGACAGCACCCATAGTCGGGATCGAACCCGGGTCTCCGGCGCTGTGGGGCAGCAACTCTACTGCTGCGCCACCGTGACTCTTCTTCAGTGCCGGTCCAAATAGACATCTGTGTGGGAAGGAACTGCAGACGCTGGTTGAAACCGAAGATAGACACAAAATGCTGGAGTAACTCAGCGGGACAGGCAGCGTCTCTGGAGAGAAGGAACGGGTGACGTTTCGGGCCGGGTTCTCTCCTCTTCCCGACTGAAAGTCACGGGAAAGGGAAAACGGGGGATATAGACGGTGATGTGGAGAGGTAAAGAACAACGAATGGAAGATGTGCAAAAAAGTGACGATGATAAAGGAAACAGGCCATTGTTTAGCTGTTTGTTGGGTGAGAACGAGAAGCTGGTGCGACTTGGGTGGGGGAGGGGATGGAGAGAGAAGGAATGCTGGGGTTACTTGAAGTTGGATAAATCAATGTTCCACCTGGCATCTGCATTCTAAATGCCTGTCCCACGGGCATGCGACTGCACGCGGCAAGCACGACCAAACCGGAAGCGGGGGCCGCGCGGGGGTCGCGCGGAGGTCGAGTGATCCCCTTACAGGGCCGGTCCCACCAGCATGCGACTGCATGCGGTGAGAGCGACCAAACCGGAAGCGGGGGGCCGCGCGGAGGTCGAGTGAGCGACGTGAAGATCGAGCGAAGTCCGCGGGAAGTTCGCACGTGACGTACGGCGCCGAGACGCTGCGCACGCCCGACGAGGCGGTGTGGACGGCGGTGAGGAGGCTGCGGGCCGGCAGGCCGGAATTTTTGAACAGTGTCAGTTTTTCGGAGCCCCGCGCGATGTCGGGACCAGCCCCGCACAACTCCATACGGCTCCGGCGATCGAAGTGGGACCGGCCCCGCCAGGCCGTACGGCTCAAGCGACCACGGTAGGTCACGCTCGCTTGCCACATGCAGACGCATGCTCGTGGGACAGGCCCTTAACATGTCTCTCGGACAAGTGTGTCGGAAGGAACTGCAGATGCTGGTCTAAACTGAAGATAGACACAAAATGCTGGAGTAACTCAGCGGGACAGGCAACGTCTCTGGAGAGAAGGAATGGGTGACGTTTCGAGTCGAGACCACTCCTTCTCTCCAGAGATTCTGCCAGTCTCTGACAATCCTTTATCCTACTGAAAAGTTTGGCTAGTTACCAAGTAAGGTGGAAAAATATTTTCTCATGAGCGCAGAATCCAAAGTCTGAAAGAAGGGTCCCGACCCGAAACGTCACCCATTCCTTCTCTTCGGAGATGCCGCCTGTCCCGCTGAGGTACCCCAGCTTTTTGTGTCTATCTTTGGTTTAAACCAGCATCTGCAGTTCCTTCTTATGCACAAGCTGAACTTGTTTTTCTCCTTTATCATATTGTTTACAGTGTACTATGTTTACATATTCTGCTGTGCTGCAGCAAGTAAGAATGTCATTGTTCCATCTAGGACACAGGACAATAAAACACTCTCGACTCTTCTAACATAGAACCAGTGCGCTTCTACGCTGTATCTCTCAAACTTAACAAGAACTACAACTTCTAGGTTGAAGGTACACAAAAATGCTGGAGAAACTTCTAGGTTGAGTTGGACACACTAGAGGCAGGAAACATGTTCCCCATGTTGGGGGAGTCCAGAACCAGGGGGCCACAGTTTAAGAATAAGGGGTAAGCCATGTCGAACGGAGACGAGGAAACACTTTTTCTCACGGAGAGTGGTGAGTGTGGAATTCTCTGCCTCAGAGGGCGGTGGAGGCCGGTTCTCTGGATGCTTTCAAGAGAGAGCTAGATAGGGCTCTTAAAAATAGCGGAGTCAGGGGATATGGGGAGAAGGCAGGAACGGGGTACTGATTGGGGATGATCAGCCATGATCACATTGAATTGCGGTGCTGGCTCGAAGGGCCGAATGGCCTGCTCCTGCACCTATTGTCTATTGTCTATTGTCTATTGTGTAAGGGGAGGCTCTTTTATTGTTAGGTAACAGTCCGGAAGAACTTTTTTGCAAGTTCATATTCTTCCTAATGTAAATTAGTCGAGCAAACCTAATCCATTCAGGAACGTGACACAAGCAGTTATCATATCTGTGCATACGTTGTCCAGTATTACGTGGCAAATACATCACAGATGGTAGTTAATTGCATGCAGGTTATTACAGTATTGAACCCAGCACAAATACTGATTAAAATGTTTCCGCAGAAGAATAAATCCCGTCTGAAATTGTCCTTTGTGCGAATGCTGGAGAAAGGGACTTTGCGATGGTCCTAACTCCTATCTACAGTTCCGTCTGTAAGTCTTGGGTTGTCAATTAGTCAAGTCTGTGGAATTCTCTGCTTCAGAGGGCGGTGGAGGCCGGTTCTCTGGATGCTTTCAAGAGAGAGCTGGATAGGGCTCTTAAAGATAGCGGATATGGGGAAAAGGCAGGAACGGGGGGTACTGATTGGGGATGATCAGCCATGATCACATTGAATGGCGGTGCTGGCTCGAAGGGCCGAATGGCCTACTCCTGCACCTATTGTCTATTGTCTATTGTCGATGGACAGTGGATGGCAGAATACAAGACCATGCGTGAGAAGATTATCGGATTGAGTCCATACATTCATAAGGGATAGGAGAAGAATTAGGCCATTCGGCCCATCAAGTCCGCTCCGCCATCCAACCATGGCTGATCTTTCTCTCCCTCCCGACCCTGTCGGAGCGTTACAGAACAATGAAAGGCGTACAGTAGATAGAGTGGATGTGGAGAGGATGTTTCCACTGGTGGGAGAGTCGAGGACCAGAGGGCGCAGCCTCAGAATTAAAGGGCGCTCTTTTAGAAAGGAGGTGAGGAGGAACTTCTTTAGTCACAGGGTGGTGAATCTGTGGAACTCATTGCCACAGAGGGATGTGGAGGCCAAGTCAGTGGATATTTTTTTCAGGCAGAGATAGACAAGTTCTTGATTAGAACGGGCGTCAAGGGTTATGGGGAGAAGGCAGGAAAATGGGATTAGGAGGCAGAGATCAGCCATGATTGAATGGCAGAGTAGACTCGATGGGCCGAATGGCCTAATTCTACTCCTATAACTTGTGAACTTGTGAACTTGTGAACCCCATTGTCTCGCCTTCTCCCCAGAACCCCTTAACCTGAAATGGCATTGTCTTCTTATCATCCGTCAATGGGCAAGAACCATTTGGCGGTGCGGTTTAGTTCAGTTTCGATCCCCGCACACTATCCTAAGCGCACTAGGGACAGGTTACAATTTTACTGAAGCCAATTGACCAACAAACCCGCACGTCTTTGGAGTGTGGGAGGAAACCAGAGCTCCCGGAGAAAACCCACGCAAGGTGGTTCTGTGTTGGAGAGACCACATATAGTCCTCCCACCATTCTTACTCTCTCCGACTTCTGTCCCGCCCACTCCCCTGACATCAGTCTGAAGAAGGGTCTCGACCCGAAACGTCACCCCATTCCTTCTCTCCAGAGACGCTGCCTGTCCCGCTGAGTTACTCCAGCATCACGCTTAATCCCTCTACCCTCACCTCTCCCAGTCTCTGTACCGCCTCCAGCTCTACCAACCTCCAAGTCAATTGGTGAGGCCACGCTCAAGAGTATAGTGTTCAGTTTTGGTCACCCTGTTATAGGAACAAAATTGTCAAGATGCAAAGAAGATTCATGAGGATGTTGCCAGGACTAGAGAGCCTGAGCTACTGGGAGAGGTTGAGCAGGCTGGGACTCTATTCCTTGGAGCGCTGGAGGATGAGGGGTGATCTTATAGAGGTGTACAAAATCATAAGAGGAATAGATCGGGTAGACGCACAGAGTCAATTGCCCAGAGTAGGGGAATCGAGGACCAGAGGACATACATAGATACATAGATAGATAGATACATAGAAAATAGGTGCAGGAGTAGGCCATTCGGCCCTTCGAGCCTGCACCGCCATTCAATATGATCATGGCTGATCATCCAACTCAGTATCCCGTACCTGCCTTCTCTCTATACCCCCTGATCCCCTTTAGCCACAAGGGCCACATCTAACTCCCTCTTAAATATAGCCAATGAACTGGCCTCAACTACCCTCTGTGGCAGAGAGTTCCAGAGATTCACCACTCTCTGTGTGAAAAAGTTTTTCCTCATCTCATTGGTTTAAGGAAGGTGGGAAATATTCAATAGGAATCTGAGGCGTAACTTTTTTCACACAAAGGGCCGTGGGTGTACGGAACGAGCTTCCGGAGGAGGTAGTTGAGGCTGGGACTATCCCAACGTTTAAGGAACAGTTCCACACGTTTGGAGGGATATGGGCCAAACGCAGGCAGGTGGGACTAGTGTAGATGGGGACATGTTGGCCGGTGGGATAAGTTGTGCCGAAGGGCCTGTCTCACAAAATGCTGGAGTAACTCAGCGGGACAGGCAGCAACTCTGGAGAGAAGGGATGGGGTGAGGTTTCGGGTCGGGACCCTTCTTCAGACTGAAAGATCTCTATCTTGGCCAGAACGAAAGCAGGGCCGGCTACAGAGGACCTCAGGAAGGGTGGAGTCTAGAGAGGCTGCCCGACTCCCTGAGTTACTCCAGCACTTTGTGTCCTTTTTGTAAACCAGCATCTGCAGTTCCTTCTGTCTCCAATCAATGGTAAGAGTTCGGCCCCTGTCCCACTTAGGGGATTTTCTCGGCGACCACAGGCGACTAGGCTGTCGCCACATGGTCGCGGGGTGACGCCTGTATGGTCGTGAGTCGTCTCCTCAAGTCGACTAAAGAGTCGTAGCGTTTTTCAGGCCGCCGCTGGATTTTTGAAATGTTCAAAACTTTTTGGCGACTGTGGGCTTGTCCTAACTTGACTTCTTCTGTCGTAGGTGCTGTCGTAGGTTGTCACCAGGATGTCGTAGGTTGTCGCCGGGTGATGTTGGTTGATGCCGGGTGATGACCGGTGAATTCCATCGGCGACTACCTACGTCAACAGGCGACTGAATTCAAGATTCAAGATTCAGGAGAGTTTATTGTCATGTGTCCCTGATAGGACAATGAAATTCTTGCTTTGCTTCAGCACAACAGAACATAGTAGGTACACAAAAATGCTGGAGAAACTCAGCGGGTGCAGCAGCATGTATGGAGCGAAGGAAATAGGTAACGTTTCGGGCCGAAACCCTTCTTCAGACTGATAGGGGGTAGGGAGAAGAAAGGAAAAAAGGAAAAAGGGTTTAGGAGGAGCCCGAGGGCTGGGGGAGGGGAGAGAAGAAAGGAAAAAAGGAAAAAGGGTTTAGGAGGAGCCCGAGGGCTGGGGGAGGGGAGGAGACAACCAGAGGGCTGATGAAGGGGAGGGGACAGCAAGGGCTAGCAGAATTGGGAGAATTCAATGTTCAAACCCCAGGATGTAGACTGCCCAAGCGGAATATGAGGTGCATTTCCTCCAATTTACGGTGTTGCTCGCTGTGGCCATGGAGGAGACCCAGGACAGAGAGGTCAGATACGGAATGGGAGGGGGAGTTGAAGTGCTGAGCCACCGGGAGGTCAGGTTGGTTATTGCGGACCGACCGGAGGTGTTCGGCGAAACGAACATAGTAGGCATTGACTATGGTGGTGTGAACATAGTAGGCCAGGATGGTGTGGGTCCTTGATGATGCCGCCAGCCTGTTTGAGGCAGCGACTGCGACAGATCCCCTCGATAGAAGGGAGGTCAGAGCCGATGATGGACTGGGCAGTGTTTACTACCCTTTGTAGTCTTTTCCTCTCCAGGGCGCTCAAGTTGCCGAACCAAGCCACGATGCAACCGGTCAGCATGCTCTCTACTGTGCACCTGTAGAAGTTAGAGAGAGAAGACAATTGTCTTCAATTGTCTTCAGTTGTCGCCGACAGGGTCATTGCTTGTCGTAGCTTGTCGCGGGTGGACGTAGGCCGACTTTGGTCGTCGTAGGTTGTCACCTGTGTGGTCGTAGGCGGACGTCCAAATGGGTCGCCGGTTGTCGGTAGCTTGCCGTAACTTGACGTGGACTTGGTGGTAGGTTGTGGTAGCTTGTCGTAGTGGGGGGGGGGGGGGGGGGTGTCGAGTCGACGACCTGCTACGACTGCGACAGTGGCCGAAAAAAATCACCTAAGTGGGACAGGCCCTTTAGGCAACCATAGATGTTGCTCTACATCGCCCTCCAGTGGATAACAGACATGCAGCAGCAGAGTCCACAGTCCCTTCGAAGACAGACACAAAAAGCTGGGGTAACTCAGCGGGACAGGCAGCGTCTCTGGAGAGAAGGAACGGGTGACGTTTCGGGTCGACACCCTTCTTCAGGAATCTAAGGAAGGACATTATTGCCATAGAGGGAGTGCAGAGAAGGTTCACCAGACTGATTCCTGGGATGTCAGGACTGTCTTATGAAGAAAGACTGGATAGACTTGGTTTATACTCTCTAGAATTTAGGAGAATTTACGGATCTTATAGAAACGTACAAAATTCTTAAGGGGTTGGACAGGCTAGATGCAGGAAGATTGTTCCCGATGTTGGGTAAGTCCAGGACAAGGGGTCACAGCTTAAGGATAAGGGGGAAATCCTTTAAAACCGAGATGAGAAGAACTTTTTTCACACAGAGAGTGGTGAATCTCTGGAACTCTCTGCCACAGAGGGTAGTCGAGGCCAGTTCATTGGCTATATTTAAGAGGGAGTTAGATGTGGCCCTTGTGGCTAAAGGGATCAGGGGGTATGGAGAGAAGGCAGGTACGGGATACTGAGTTGGATGATCAGCCATGATCATATTGAATGGCAGTGCAGGCTCGAAGGGCCGAATGGCCTACTCCTGCACCTATTTTCTATGTTTCTATGTTTCTATCTTCAGGCCGTTCGCCAGACGTGGATCCCAACCCAGTCTTTGTTTCCAAATCATCTGGTTTTTTGTTGTGTTGTATGCAAGTCACGAATAAATCTCTGGGTTAAAATGCTCATTTTGTTTTCAAATCTGTCAAGTTGGGGCTGGCACGGTGGCACAGCGGGTAGTGCTGCTGCCTCACAGCGCCAGAGGCCCGGGTTCGATCCTGACCTCGGGTGCTGTCTGCGTGTGGAGTTGGCACCTTCTCCCCGTGACCTGCGTGGGTTTCCTCCGGGTGCTCTGGTTTTACTCCCGCATTTCAGATTTAGTTTTGGTTTATTGTCACGTGTATCGAGGTACAGTGAAAAGCATTTGGGTGTTTTTTATGTGTTATGTTGCCTGGCCCCGGCCACTCCCTCTTCTCCCCTCTCCCATCGGGCAAGAGGGACAGAAGTGTGAAAACAAACGCACACCTCCAGATTTAGGGACAGTTTCTTCCCAGCTGTTATCAGGCAACTGAACCATCCTACCACAACCAGAGAGCGGTCCTGAACTACTATCTACCTCTTTGGTGACCCTCGAACTATCCTTGATCAGACTTTGCTGGCTTTACCTTGCACTAAACGTTATTCCCTTATCATGTATCTGTACACTGTGGACGGCTCGATTGTAATCATGTATTGTCTTTCCGCTGACTGGATAGCACGCAACAACAAAAGCTTTTCACTGTACCTCGATACATGTGACAATAAACTAAACTGAACTGAACTGAACCTATGTGTACCTATGTGTGTGTGTTCATGCATGTGTGTGTGTGTGTGTGTGTGTGTGTGTGTGTTTGTTTGTGTGTGTGTGTGTGTGTGCATGTGCGTGTGTGTGTGTGTGTGCGTGCGTGTGCGTGTGTGTGTGTGTGTGTGTGTGTGTGTGTGTGTGTGTGTGTGTGTGTGTGTGCGTGTGTGTGTGTGTGTGTGTTTGTTTGTGTGTGTGTGTGTGTGTGCATGTGCGTGTGTGTGTGTGTGTGCGTGCGTGTGCGTGTGTGTGTGTGTGTGTGTGTGTGTGTGTGTGTGTGTGTGCGTGTGTGTGTGTGTGTGTGTGTGTGTGTGTGTGTGTGTGTGTGTGTGTGTGCGTGTGTGTGTGTGCGTGCGCGTGTGTGTGTGTGTGTGGTAATGTGTCCGTGTGTGTGTGTGTGTGTGTGTGTGTGTGTGTGTGTGTGTGTGTGTGTGTGTGTGTGTGTGTGTGTGTGTGTGTGTGTGTGTGTGTGTGCGTGTGTGTGTGCGTGCGCGTGTGTGTGTGTGTGTGGTAATGTGTCCGTGTGTGTGTGTGTGTGTGTGTGTGCGCGTGTGTGTGTGTGTGTGGGCATGTGTCCGTGTGTTTGTGTGCGTGTGTGTGAGTCTGTGTATATATACAAATATACACTAATCAAGAATCTATCTCTCTGCTTGGGTAGAGTGGATGTGGAGAGGATATTTCCACTAGTGGGAGAGTCTAGGACTAGAGGTCACAGCCTCAGAATTAAAGGACGTTCCTTTAGCAAGGAGGTAAGGAGAAATTTCTTTAGTCAGAGGGTGGTGAATCTGTGGAACTCTTTGCCACAGAAGGCTGTGGAGGCCAAGTCAGTGGATATTTTTAAGGCGGAGATAGATAGATTCTTGATTAGTACGGGTGTCAGAGGTTATGGGAAGAAGGCAGGAGAATGGGGTTGGGAGGGAGAGATAGATATGATATGATTGGATGGCGGAGTAGACTTGATGGACCGAATGGCCTAATTCTGCTCCTATCACTTACAACCTTATTAAAAATGCGATTAAGATTTTTTTTTCCGGCTTGTGAATACTTGCTGATAAAAATTGCTGCAATCCATAACCTTAACCCATAACCATAACATATCAGTTTATTTATTCATGTGTGTATATATTTATACAATGGTATATGGACACACTGATCTGTTCTGTATTCATGCCTGCTATGTTCTGTTGTGCTGAAGCAAAGGAAGAATGTCATTGTCCTATCTGGGACACATGACAATAAACTCACTTGAACTCTTTGCCTGGATGATCATTGTTGGCTGGGTCGCTGACAATACTCTGCATGAATGTACAATGGAATTAAATCGGCCTTTCAAACACCTTCCACGCAAAGGGGCGAGGGTAGACGAGAGGAGGAAGAATGCAATCAAAACTAAATCCCTATTTGATTGTGTGTGGAATCCAGGCTGAGAAAATCGGTTTTTGTCTTTGGACGTTGGCGTTCTTTGCTTGCCTGGTCCCCTGTCTTTCACCAGAAAATATTTCAGATGATCTAACGAGCTGGGAGTTATGACTAGTTTAGTTTAAGGTAGACAAAAAATTGCTGGAGAAACTCAGCCGGGCGAGGCAGCATCTACGGAGCGGAGGAAATAGGCGACGTTTCGGTCTGAGACCCCGAAGGAATAGGTGACGTTTCGGGTCGAGACCCGGAAGGGTCTCGACCCGAAACGTCGCCTATTCCTTCCCTCCATAGATGCTGCCTCACCCGCTGTGTTTCTCCAGCATTTTTGTCATCAGTCTGAAGAAGGGTCTTTCGACCCGAAACTTCACCCATTCCTACTCTCCATAGATGCTGCCCGTCCCGCTGAGTTTCTCCAGCATTTTTGTCCTCAGTCTGAAGAAGGGTCTCTCGACCAGAAACGTCACCTATTTCCTTCGCTCCATAGATGCTGCCTCACCCGCTGAGTTTCTCCAGCAATTTTGTCTACCTTCGATTTTCCAGCATCTGCAGTTCCTTCTGTTTAGTTGAGTTTGGAAGATATACAGCGTGGGAACAGGCTCCTCGGCCCAACTAAAGATAGACACGGAATGCTGGAGTAACTCAGCGGGACAGGCGGCGTCTATGGAGAGAAGGAATGGGTGACTTTTCGGGGTCGAGACCCTCCTTCAGGCTGGGAGGTGGGCACCACGGTGGGGCAGCGGGTAGAGTCGCTGCCTCACAGCGCCAGAGACCCGGGTTCGATCCCGACTGCGGGTGACAATAGACAATAGACAATAGGTGCAGGAGTAGGCCATTCGGCCCTTCGAGCCAGCACTGCCATTCAATGTGATCATGGCTGATCATCCCCAATCAGTACCCCGTTCCTGCCTTCTCCCCATATCCCCTGACTCCGCTATTTTTAAGAGCCCTATCTAGCTCTCTCTTGAAAGTATCCAGAGAACCTGCCTCCACCGCCCTCTGAGGCAGAGAATTCCACAGACTCACCACTCTCTGTGAGAAAAAGTGTTTCCTCGTCTCCGTTCTAAATGGCTTACTCCTTATTCTTAAACTGTGGCCCCTGGTTCTGGACTCCCACCAACTCCCACTATGGGTTCCATCCTGACTACGGGTGCTGTCTGTACGGAGTTTGTACGTTCTCCCCGTGACCTGCGTGGGTTTTTTTCCCCTGAGATCTTCGGTTTCCTCCCACACTCCAAAGACGTGCGGGTTTGTAGGTTAATTGGCTTGGTGTAAATGTAAAAATTGTCCTGTGTGTGTGTGTGTGTGTGTAGGGTAGTGTTAGCGTGCGGGGATCGCTGGTCGGCACAGACCCAGTGGGCCGAAGGGCCTGTTTTTTTCGTGCTCTCTCTCGAAACTAAATATCTATCTTAAAGACCCGGAGAAAACTCACGCTGGTCACGGGGAGAACGTGCAAACTCCGTACAGACAGCACCCGTTGTTAGGATCCAACCCATAGTAAGGGACAGAGACAGGGACAGAGACAAGGACAGACAGATCCCCACATTGTGGACTGAAGATTGGCATGTTGGCCTTCATAACAAGAGGAGTTGAGTACAGGAGCAAAGAGGTCCTCCTGCAGTTGTACAGGGCCCTGGTGAGACCACACCTGGAGTATTGTGTGCAGTTTTGGTCTCCCAATTTGCGGAAGGATATTCTTGCTATTGAGGGAGTGCAGCGTTGGTTAAACCAGGTTAATTCCCGGGATGGCGGGACTGTCATATGTGGATAGAATGGAGCGGAAGGGCTTGTATACTCTGGAATTTAGAAGGATGAGAGGGTATCTTATTGAAACCTATAACACTATTAAGAGTTTGGACACGCTAGAGGCAGGAAACATGTTCCCGATGTTGGGGGAGTTCAGAACCAGGGGCCAGATTTTAAGAATTAGGGGGTAAGCCATTTAGAACGGAGACGAGGAAACACTTTCTCACCCAGAGGGTTGTGAGTCTGTCAAATTCTCTGCCTCAGAGGGCGGTGGAGGCCAGTTCTCTGGATGCTTTCAAGAGAGAGTTGGATAGAGCCCTTAAAGATAGCGGAGTCAGGCGATATGTGGAGAAGGCAGGAACGGGGTACGGATTATGGATGACCAGCCATGATCACAGTGAAGGGCCGAATGGCCTATTCCTGCACCTATTGTCCATTGTCTATAAAGGGAAATTGTGCTTAAATCAGATGCAGCAGGGGATTGAATGAGAAATAAGTCTCGGAGGGAAAGTTAGAAGAAGAATTTCCACCGTCAAGTTCTTAAGTCCTTTATTGCCCTATCCTACACACACACTAGGGACAATTTACATTTATAGCGAGCCAATTAGCCCACAAACCTGCACGTCTTTGGAGTGTGGGAGGAAACCGGAGCGCCCGGAGAAAACCCACGCAGGTCGCGGGGAGAACGTGCAAACTCCGCACAGACAGCGCCCGTAGTCAGGATCAAACCCGGGTCTCTGGCGCTGTGAGGCGTCAACTCTCCCGCTGCGCCTCCGTGCCGATATACTTCCCTCAGGACTTCCCTCAGCCACTGATGTTCCAGAGAAAGCAGGCCAAGTCTATCCAACGTCTCCTTGTGGCTAACACCCCATAATCCAGACTAGTTGTTGTATCAATAGCGTTAAATGAATGAAGGCTGTCGTTTTATTATGATATCGCTGCTCGCGGTGTTTGCTGGAGCTGTGTGAGATTATATTTCAGAATCGATTTGGACCCAATCTTTATCTCACCACAACGCAGAAAAATATACTTGGCGTGCTTCACTGAAATTGTATTTGATTATATGTTGGTCTACAAATAGATAACTGACATCCTGAAACCCTGATACATCGTCATAGAGTGACACAGTGATACAGCGTGGAAACAGGCCCTTCGGCCCAACTTGCCCACACCGGCCAACATGTGAATGAATGAATGAACAAGTTTGTCGGCCAAGTATTCACATACAAGGAATTTGCCTTGGTGCTCCGCCCACAAGTGACAGCGTGACGTACAGTGACGGTTAAGAATGACACATAAAACGTTAATAATAAAACATTATTGATTAAACAATAATGTCCCCAGCTACACCAGTCCCACCTGCCCGCGTTTGGACCACATCCCTCCAATCCCGTCCTATCCATGTACCTGTCGAACTGTTTCTTAAACGTTGGGATAGTCCCAGCTTCAACAGCCTCTGACAGCTCGTTCCATACACCCACCGCCCTTTGTGTGGAAAGGTTACCCCTCAGGTTCCTATCAAATCTTTTCCCCTTCGCCTTCACCAGTGAAATTCCACAGATAGAACATATAACATTGAACATGAAACATTACATCACAGGTACTGGCCCTTCGGCCCACAATGTCCGTGCTGGACATGACGCCAGGTTCATCTGCCAACCAATCTCATCTGCCTTCAATGGCGCAGCGGTAGAGTTGCTGCCTCACAGCGCCCGGGGACCCGGGTTCGATCCTGACTACGGGTGCTGTCTGTACGGAGTTTGCACGTTCTCCCCGTGACCTGCGTGGGTTTTCTCTGGGTGCACCGGTTTCCTCCCACACTCCAAAGACGTGCAGGATTGTAGGTTAACTGGCTTCTGTCCCTAGCATGTGTCGGATAGTGCTAGTGTACGGGGATCGGTGGGCAGCACAGACTCGGTGGGCCGAAGGGCCTGTTTTCCGGGCTGTATCTCTAAAATTAAAATCCGATCCGTATCATCATCGGGTCAAGATGGAACATAGGGGTTGGGGACCGTTAGTCCACATGCCCAGAGTTCAGCCCATCACAGAGGGGAGAGGGAGGGGGAGGGGGGGTGGGACACATGGGCAGAGACAGAGAGAAACCCCACAGTGAGGGGCAGAGAGAGAGAGACAGAGAGATCCCCACGGTGACAGAGACAGACAGAGACAGAGACAGAGAGAGAGACAGAGAGATCCCCAGAGACAGAGGCAGAGACAGAGACAGAGGCAGGGACAGGGACAGGGACAGGGACAGGGACAGGAACAGGGACAGGGACAGGGACAGGGACAGAGACAGGGACAGGGACAGGGACAGGGACAGGGACAGGGATAGGGACAGGGACAGGGACAGAGACAGAGACAGGGACAGGGACAGGGACAGGGACAGGGACAGGGACAGGGACAGGGACAGGGATAGGGACAGGGACAGGGACAGAGGCAGGGACAGGGACAGGGACAGGGACAGGGACAGGGACAGGGACAGAGGCAGGGACAGGGACAGGGACAGGGACAGGGACAGAGGCAGGGACAGGGACAGGGACGGAGACAGGGACAGGGACAGGGACAGGGACAGAGACAGGGACAGGGACAGAGGCAGGGAAAGGGACAGGGACAGGGACAGGTACAGAGGCAGGGACAGGGACAGGGACAGGGACAGGGACAGGGACAGGGACAGGGACAGGGACAGGGACAGGGACTGACAGAGACAGACAGAGACAGACAGAGAGACAGAGACAGAAACAGACAGATCCCCACATTGTGGACAGAACATTCCCCCAGGGGTTACTGACACTAAAGCAAGTTGCTCAGGTTAAGGTCAGAACATTACCAAACTTAACAGAGGTTTGCCTTTTGTTTCATCTTTTATGATCCCTGGTCGCCTGAAGGCCTCGCTGTATTAAAAATAAAATTACAAAGAGTCGGTGCATAAAATATTTACTATAATGAATTCATTTATTACAATTAAAGCTCTCTCAATAAAACAAGATGCAGTAAAACCGTTTGAACAGGGAGCGACTCGAACATTCCAATTCCCAACCCTATCCAATTTCTCTCCTGGGATCAATAAAGTTCCATTGTATCGTATCGTATCGTATCCCATTCCGATTTCCATTCCCATTCCTATTCCCATTCCCTTTTCCATTCCCATTATCAGTCCCATTTCTTTGCTTCCATTCCCATTCCTATTTCCGTGTGAGTGTTACCGTTACTATTTCTCTCCCCGTTACTCTTTCCAATCCAATTCCCATTCCCATTCCCGGTCCCATTCCCAATTCTATCTCCGGTTCCATGCACGTTTCCAATTCCGTTGCAAAACCACGCTTTTCGCCGCGCCTCCGTACTGGGGCCATTTTACACGCCCACCAGGAGAGTTCGGTTTGGTTTTTTTGCCACGTGTGTACCGAGGTACAGTGAAAAGCTGCCGTTGCCAGCCAGCCAGTGGAGAGAGTGTGATGGGCCCTGTCCCACTGTACGAGTTCATCCCAAGAGCTCTCCCGAGTTAAATAAAAAATCAAACTCGTGGTAAGCACAGAGAATGTACGTAGCGGGTAAGTCGGAGCTCGGGGACGTCTCTTAGCGGCTCGTAACGCTGACGGCAGGTACTCGGGAAACACGGTAAGCTCGGGAAGGCTCGTGAAGATTTTTCAACGTGTCCACGAGAGCCCCGAGTACCCACGAGCGGCCATTACCGTAAATCTCCGAGTTCGAATCAGGGGAAACTCGGGAGAGCTCTTGAATTATCTCGTACAGTGGGACAGCCCCATAAGGAGATTAATTTATTAAATTCTTGCTGCGTTAAAATTAAAAGTCAAATCACCGCGGGCTGTGACCTCAACCGCGGGGCTGTGACCCAAACTCCACCTCAGCTTCTATTTGGACCCTCTCCAGTTTGACCCGCAGGTTTTACAGCTCCACAGCTCCACAGCTCTGGAGAATTAATTCAGTTTCCCTTTGAATGTTTAGCCAATACGTCAAGAGGACGTTCCCATAGAGAGCCTGCAAATTGTATTACAGTTTCAGCGTCTTCCCCCATCGATACGACCCGCTTATTACAGCAGAGATCATCCCACATCTCGTTCGATTGGCACGCTGGCACCGCCCCGTTACTGATTTGCTCTCTTCCTCCCATCAATAAAAAGCCCAGGAAACTGATCATAAAAAAAGTAGAAAACTAGTCAAGAATCAAGGCGACATCTCTGGAGAACAAAGATAGGCGACGTTTCAGAGTCGAATTAGGCCATTCGGCCCATCAAGTCTACTCCGCCATTCCATCATGGCTGATCTATCTCTCCCTCCTAACCCCATTCTGCTGCCATTTCCCCATAAACCCCTGAAACCCGCACTAATCAAGAATCTATCTATCTCTGCCTTAAAAATATCCATTGACTTGGCCTCCACAGCCTTCTGTGGCAATGAATTCCACAGATTCACCGCCCTCTGACTGAAGAAATGTCTCCTCATCTCCTTCCTAAAAGAACGTCCTTTAATTCTGAGGCTGTGACCTCTGGTCCTAGACTCTCCCACTAGTGGAAACATCCTCTCCACATCCATTCTGTCCAAGCCTTTCACTATTCTGTACGTTTCAATGAGGCCACCCCCCCTGATTCCTCTAAACTCCAGCGAGTACAGGCCCAGTGCCGACAAACGCTCATCATTGGTTAGCCCACTCATTCCTGGGATCATTCTTCTAAACCTCCTCTGGACCCTCTCCAGAGCCAGTCGAGACCCTTCTTCAGACTCCTTGTAAAGTAGGGTCCCGACCCACGACATCACCTATCCATGTCCTCCAGAGATACTACCTGACTCACTGAGTTACTCCAGCTGAGTTACTCTGTGTCTGTTACTTTACAGTTAATTTAGTTCATTTTTTTAGTTTCGAGATACGGAGCGGAAACAGGCCCTTTAGGCCCAGCAGGTCCGCGCCGACCAGCGTGCGATCCCCGCACACTAACACTATCCTACACCCACTAGGGACAATTTCTACATTCACACCAAGCCAATTAACCTACAAACCTGTGCGTCTTTAGAGTGTGGGGGGGGGGGGAAACCGAAGATCTCGGAGAAAACCCAGTCAGGCCACGGGGAGAACGCACATCCTCCCCGTGACCCGCGAGGGTTTTCTCCGAGATCTTCGGTTTCCTCCCGCACTCCAAAGACGTGCGGGTTCGAAGGTTAATTGGCCTGGTGTAAATGCAAATTGTCCCTAATGTGTGTAGGATAGTGTTAGTGTGCGGGGATCGCTGGTCGGCGCGGACTCGGTGGGCCGAAGGGCCTGTTGCCGTGCTGTTTCTCTAAACTAAACTAAACTAAACCAGTGGGAGAATCTAGGACTGGAGGTCATAGCCTCAGAATTAAAGGACGTTCCTTTAAGAAGGAGATGAGGAGGAATTTATTTAGTCAGAGGGTGGTGAATCTGTGGAAACAGAAGGCTGTGGAGGCCAAGTCAATGGATATTTTTAAGGCGGAGACAGATAGATTCTAGATCAGTACGGGTGTCAGGGGTTATGGGGAGAAGGCAGAAGAATGGGGATAGGAGGGAGAGATAGATCAGCCATGATTGAATGGCGGAGTAGACTTGATGGGCCGAATGGCCTAATTCTGCTCCTATCACTTATGAACATATGATCCATGATCCTAATTTACAATCAATATTCGAAACAAAATCTAGCCATGGAATTATTTTCTCACTTGGTTGCAATAAACATCAACTTACAGTTTTAAAATCACTAAGGGATTACAAAAATGGTCTGATATTCCTTTTTTTCCTGTAATTAATCTGAAGACTACAATTCAATGATTCTATTTGGCTTCAGCTCCAATTCCCTGTGAATTTTGTAAACCCATTTGGCTTACACTGTAAGCCCGTAATTCATTCTGGATGGTGGGATGATATTTACAAATGTCTGACCTCATTGGAACTCTTTGAAATCTTATCGCACACTTAAAGTCACGAGCATGGCTCTGATTCCATTCCGCGCATCATCGAACACCCAATGTTAGAGATACAGCGCGGAAACAGCCCCCCCTTCGGCCCACCGCGTCCGCGCCGACCAGCGATCACCCCGCACACGAGCGCCGTCCTACACACGCCAGGACGGAATTACAATTATTACCGAGGCCAATTCGCCGACAAACCTGCGCGTCTTTGGAGCGTGGGAGGAAACCGGAGCAACCAGGAATTTTTCACACAGAGAGTTTTGAGTCTGTGGGATTCTCTGCCTCGGAGGGCGGTGGAGGCAGGTTCTCTGGATACTTTCAAGAGAGAGCTAGATAGGCCTCTTAAAAATAGCAGAGTCAGGGGATTATGGGGAGAAGGCAGGAACGGGGTACTGATTGGGGATGATCAGCCGTGATCACATTGAATGGCGGTGCTGGCTCGAAGGGCCGAAGGGCCTACTCCTGCACATATCGTCTTCTGTCACCCGGGGAAAAACCCACGCAGGTCACGGGGAGAACGTGCAAACTACGCACGGACAGCACCCAAAAATGTAGGGGCAGCAACTCTACCGCTGTGCCTCCTGGCTTAGAGATGAGATGAGCAAGATGAAGGTGCCAAATTTTCACGACAAACTGAAAAGATATCCAATTATCTGAGGAGATGCGATTCGGGCAAGAGACTAACTTCAGTATTAGCTTTATGTTCTGTAATGCGTTGCTTTTGTCGACTGCTATACCACAGGCCAATGGACAGAAAGGTCACAAGACTGACTATAAATAGGACGTCAAGCAGTATGGGGTTATGATGTGAGATCAGACGTCAGGAAACATGAGAGGATGCAGACATCAATACGGGGGGAATTCCACAGATTCACCACCCTCTGGCTAAAGACATTCCCCCTCGGTCTCCTTCCTGAAGGTACGTCCTTTTATTCTAATGCAAAGTGAGTTGTTGTGTAGGAAGGAACTGCAGATGCTGGTTTACACCGAAGATAGACTCAAAATGCTGGGGTAACTCAGCGGGTCGGGCAGCATCTCTGGGGAGAAGGAATGGGTGACGTTTCGGATCGAGACCCTTCTCCTGCCTTCTACCCATAACCCCTGACACCCGTACTGATCAAGAATTTGTCTACCCCTGCCTTAAAAACATCCACTGACTTGGCCTCCACGGACTCACCTCCTTCCTAAAAGAACATCTGAGGCCGTGACCTCTGGTCCTAGACTCTCCCACTAGTGGAAACATCCTCTCCACGTCCACTCTATCCGGGCCTTTTACTATTCGGTAAGTTTCAATGAGGTCCCCCCTCATTCTTCTAAACTCCAGCGAGTACAGGCCCAGTGCCGACAAACGCTCATCGTACGTTAACCCACTCATCCCCGGGATCATTCTTGTAAACCTCCTCTGGACCCTCTCCAGAGCCAGCACATCCTTCCTCAGATATGGTGCCCAAAATTGCTCACAATATTCCAAATGCTGCCTGACCAGCGCCTTATAGAGCCTCAACATCACATCCCTGTTTTTGTATACAAGCCCTCTTGAAATAAATGCTGGCATTGAGTTTGCTTTCTTTACTACCGATTCGACTTGCAGATTAACTTTTTGGTAACCCTGCACCAGAACTCCCAAGTCCCTTTGCACCTCCAAATTCTAGATTCTCTCCACCAGGGGGCGGCGCACGATAGGCAGCCCCGCCAACAATCTGTTTGTTTTTTTGTCTTTTTAAAATTTTTAGTGTGTGTTAAAAGTCTGTGTAAATGTTCTCCGGTTTGTTTTATGTGGGGGGAGGGTGAGGGGGAGGGGTCGGGAGAAACTTTTTTTTTCAGGTTTCTTACCTTGCCGGAGATGCGATTAATTTCCGGATCGCATACTCCGGTTGCTCTGCAGCCTACCATCGATGGAGCTGGAGGACTCCTCGGCCTGACGTTGGGCCCCACCGCGGAGCGTGGACTTAGCATCGGAGTCGACCCCTTGCCTGGGATCGCTCCAGCCTGCGGACTTTACACCGGGAGCTCGCAGTCTCGAGAGAGAGAGGCCGTGGATGTCGGGAGCTCCAACGTCGCGGAAGGTTTGACCAGCCCCGACGCGAGGTTCGATCGCCCGGCGTGGGGGAGCTGACACCCCCCCCCCCCCCCGCCCCGATGCTGGAGCTGAACGCCTCAACGCGGAAGGCCCAAACCGCCGCCGGCTACGGGAGTCAAGATCGTCCCGTCAACGGAGGGCTCGAAGCCCCCGTCCGCGGGAGAGCAAAGGGAACTTTTTTTCGCCTTCCATCACAGTGAGGAATGTGGAGGAGTCACTGTGGTGGATGTTCATGTTAAAATGTGTTTTGTGTGTTCACGTTGCTTTTTATTTGTATGACTGACTTGGCAAATGAAATTCCTCGTACGTTGCAAAACATACTTGGCTAATAAAGTATCATTGTGATTGTGATTGATTTAGAAAATAGTCTACGCCTTTATACCCCTACTACCAAAACGCAGGACTCCACATTGTCCTACACTACTCACACTAGTGGAAACATCCTCTCAATCAATCAATCAGATTTATTCATCACATATACAATGAAGGGCAGTGAAATGAATTTGCCAGCAGCGGTACAATCAAAAAGAACAATGAAAATTTAACACGAACATCCACCACAACATTCTTCACTGTGGTGGAAGGCACAAAGTACAGTCAGTCCTCCTCCAATGTCCCCCCCCGTGGTCGTGGCCATAAACCTCTGCAGTCGCCGCTGCGGGCGGCCAGATGTACAGGCCCTCTCGTCTGGAAGGTAAGTCCTGAATCGGTGCT
>CM075980.1:2786600-2799100 GCA_038087875.1 Malacoraja senta | reverse complement strand
CTCGGACCAGAGGCCATGGCCTCAGGATAAAAGGACGTTCCCTTTGGAATGGAGAAGAAGAGGGATGAGCAATACTGGACCAGTCTGAAGAAGGGTCTCGACCCGAAACGTTGCCTATCTCCTTCGCTCCTTAGATGCTGCCTCACCCGCTGAGTTTCTCCAGCGCTTCCTCCAGCCTACCTGCAGTTTCAGTTTATTTTAATTCCACGTGTACCGAGGTAGAGTGAAAAGCTTTTGTTGCGTGGCTAACCAGTCAGCGGAAAGACAATACGTGATTACAATCGACAATAGACAATAGACAATAGGTGCAGGAGTAGGCCATTCGGCCCTTCGAGCCAGCACCGCCATTCAATGTGATCATGGCTGATCATCCCCAATCAGTACCCCGTTCCTGCCTTCTCCCCATATCCCCTGGCTCCGCTATCTTTAAGAGCCCTATCTACAATCGTGCCATTTACAGTGTACAGATACATGAGAAGGGGATCACGTTCAGTGCGAGGTAAAGCCAGCAAAGTCCGACCAAAGAGAGTCCAAGTGTCTCCAATGAGGTAGATGGGAGGTCAGGACCGCTCCCGGGTTGTGGTAGGACGGTTCAGTTGCCTGATCACAGCTGGGAAGAAACTGTCCCTGGAGGTGTGTGTTCGATTTCACACTTCTGTACCTCTTGCCCGATGGGAGAGGGGAGAAGAGGGAGTGGCCGGGGGAGTGGGGGGGGGGGGTGAGACTGGTCCTTGATTATGCTGCTGGCCTTGCCGAGGCAGCGTGAGGTGAGGTGTAGACGGAGTCGATGGGAGGGAGGTCGGTTGGCGCGACGGTCTGGGCTGCGTCCACAGTTCTCTCTGCAATTTCTTGCGCTCTCGGACGGAGCCGTCCCCAAACCGTGCTGTGATGCTCCCCGATAAAATGCTTTCCACTGACTGTACTAAAACGCAACAGACTCTCCCGTTGTCCGGAGTCCAAATCCCCCTGGTGCTTCCCCTCACCAGCGTCAACCACCTTGCTGCAGATCTGATATCACATAGTTGGCCAGATCAGGTAACAGAGGAGATCACGTTCCCAGCAGATGCCAAGTAATTCAATGGCTTTATTTGTGGAGTAACCGAATATTTAGGTCGCCATCAGTAACTCCAGCTTTTCAATTCTATATTTGAGTAATTAACGTAATTAACTGCCAAATTGGAAGGGAACCCAATCTCGCTCGGGCAGCTTACAACCCAGCGGTATGTATATTGGCTTCTCTAGCTTCAAGTAACCCTTGCATCCCCCCTCTCTCTCTCTCCATCCCTCCCCCATCCGTCATTGTACCAGTTTCTTGTTGAGTCTCATTGTCGGTAAGTCAAGTCAAGCCACTTTTATTTCTATAGCACATTTACAAAACAACTCTCGTTGGCCAAAGGGCTTTACATTGGTGGAGATACTAACGTTATACAACAGTGGTTCATAGATTAAATACATACATCACTACATACATACAGCCCTCGCTCAGAGGACGTCAAGAAAGGCTTGAGAGTAGAGATGAGTTTTAAGTCTCGACTTAAAGGAGTCGATGGAGGGGGCAGTTCTGATGGGAAGGGGGATGCTGTTCCACAGTCTAGGAGCTGCAACCGCAAAGGCCCGGTCGCCCCTGAGCTTATGCCTAGACCGATGTTCAGCAACCCCAAGTCGGCCGATCTGAGGGACCTGGAGGTGGTGTGGTGGGTGAGAAGACTTTTAATGTAGGTGGGGGAAAGCCCATTGAGGGCTTTGTAGTCATAGAGGAGGATCTTGGAATTTATTCGGAACCGCACAGGTCCCTCGTTTTCACCTCAGTAACTAGTTTTCACCTCGGTAACTAGTTTTCACCTCGGTAACTAGTTTTCACCTCGCCCACAGCCAACCATTGGCCTGTTTCCGTTATCATCGTTACTTTTGTGCATATCTTTCATTCGTTTGTTCCGTACCTCTCTCTGCAGCACGGTGGCGCAGCGGTAGAGACGCTGCCTCACAGCGCCAGGGTCCCGGGTTCGATCCTGACGAAGGGTGCTGCTGGCTGTACGGAGTTTGCACGTTCTCCCCGTGGCCAGCGTGGGGTTTTCTCCGGGATCTCCGGTTTCCCCCCCACACTCCTAAGACGTACAAATTTGTAGGTTAATTGGCTTGGTGTAATTTGCAAATTGTCCCTAGTGTGTGTAGGACAGTGTTGATATGCGGGATATCGCTGGTCGACACGATCCCGGTGGGCCGAAGGGCCTGTTTCCGTGCTGTATCTTAAAACTAAACTAAAGTAAACTTACCAGCTCTTACCAGTTCAAACCAACTATGCATGTTTTCCAAAAAACATTAATATCTGGTGGCATAACTTGATATCAGACATCATCTGAATAATAAGGTAGTTGAGGCCAGTTCATTGGCTATATTTAAGAGGGAGTTAGATGTGGCCCTTGTGGCTAAAGGGATCAGGGGGTATGGAGAGAAGGCAGGTACAGGATACTGAGTTGGATGATCAGCCATGATCCTATTGAATGGCGGTGCAGGCTCGAAGGGCCGAATGGCCTACTCCTGCACCTATTTTCTATGTTTCTATGTTTCTATGTTTCTATGTTTCTATGGTGCTAATAAACCAATTTTGTCCCTCAAATTAGAGTCATTAGAGTGATACAGCGTGGAAACAGGCCCTTCGGCCCAACTTGCCCACACCGACCAACATGTCCCATCCACACTAGTCCCACCTGCCCGTGTTTGGTCCATATCGCTCCAAACCCGTCTTATCCATGTGCCTGTCCAAATGTTTCTTAAACGTTGCGATAGTCCCAGCCTCTACTACCTCCTCTGGCAGCTCGCTCCATACACCCACCAGCCTCTGTGCAAAAAGGTTACCCCTCAGGTTCCTATTAAATCTTCCCCCCCCCCCTCCCCCCTCCCCTCACCTTAAACCTATGTTGGCTGGTTGTCGATTCCCCTTACCCGATCTATTCCACTCATGATTTTGTGCACCTCTCTAAGATCACATCCTCCTGTGACCTTTTAATCTGACTCCCTCCTACAGTCAGTCTGAAGAAGGGTCTTGATAGGCAACATCACCTGTCCGGTTTCTTCAGAGTAGTTGCCTGACCCATTGTGATAGTCCAACACTGCGTGTCTTTTCTTTGTCAACGAGCATCTGCAGTTCCTTGTGTCTTCATAAGTATTTTATTATCCGAAGAAGGGGTCTCGACCCAAAACGTCACCTGTCCATGTTCTCCAGAGATGCTGCCTGACTCGCTGAGTTACTCCAGCACTCTGTGTCTTTTTGTTTTGTAAACCAGCGTCTTGCTGTTCTAATTTAGTTTCGAGGTACAGCGCGGAAACAGGCCCCCCTCTTACAAACCTGCCTGTGCGTCCTTTGGAGTTGTGGGAGGAAACCGAAGGTCTCGGAGAAAAAACCCCACGCAGGTCACGGGGAGAACTCCGTTCAGACATCACCCGTGGTCTCCGGGCCACTGCAAGCGCTGTAAAGGGCCTGTCCCACGGGCATGCGATTCCATGCGGCAAGCGCAACCTAACCGGAAGCGGGGGGGGGTGAGCGGACGTCCAGTTCGAGCGAAGTCCGTTGGAAGCTCGAGCGTTTTTTATGTAGGTGAACACGGGTAGGTGATGTTTCGGTTTTTATGTAGGTGTACACGGGGTAGGTGATGTTTCGGGTCGAGACCCTTCCTCAGACCATAGAAGACTGCAGGAGACTTCAGTCCGAAGAAGGTGTCTCGACCCGAAACACCACCTGTCCACAGGAGCTGCCTGATCTACTGAGTTAATTACTCCAGCGTTTGTGGTGTGTCCATCTTCGGTGTAAATGGGCATCTGCAGTTCCTTCCTTCACGACAACTCCAGAGTTGACGGAGACGGTGCACGCGCGGCCTCGATGCGTCAGCAGGGCGGCAGGGCCGTTGCCGCGCGGAATGTTTGAACAGCGTCAGTTTTTCGGAGCCCCGCGCGGGTGTCGGGACCAACTCCATACGGCTCCGGCGATCTACGTGGGACCAGCCCCGCGACTTCCGCGCTGCCCCCGCACGGCCCCGGTTAGGTCGCGCGGAGTCGCCTGCCCGTGGGACAGGCCCTTAAGGCGGCAACTCTGCCGCTGCGCCACCGTGCCGCCCCAGTGCGTCTCCATAAGTGTTTCGTTGTCTGAAGAAGGCCCGCGAGCTGAAACGTCACCGCGCCACGTTCTCTGGAGACGCTGCCTGTCCCGCTGAGTTACTCCAGCGTTTGGTGTCTATTTTATTGCGTGATGCAGGAGATGCTTATAGATTTGAGAGTGGGTGTAAGGTCTTTCTCAGTGGTAACCTTGACAACTGCGTAGCTCCAACAGCTTTGTGCACTTGGTGTTCCACGTGATGGTTTACTCATCGGATGGTGACGGTGGGATTAGCAGCCCACCCTCCCTCCCCATTCCCACGCCGACCCCTCTGTCCCGTGCCTCCCCCGTTGCCAGAGTGAGGCCCGGCGCTATCCGGGGGATCCGCACCTCGTGACGGAGATGCCTGGCGGGCCGACGGAGTCCCGCGGCCAACGGCCCCCCGGGTCTGTGGGCCTGCCTCGGCGCCATAGAGGCGCCCGCAGAGGACCCGGCAGAGAGGTCGGCGCGGCGGTCGATGAGGGCGCCGACCGACCGACGGGCCACGTGGAAGTGAGGACGCCGCTGCCGGGGGGAAGGAGCAAAGGAGGATTCGGCGTGGGGGGGGGGGGGGGGCCGTGAGGGAGGGGGAGGGGGGGTGAACAAGGGGGGAACTGGCCCGGGGGTACTTTGTACGTTGTAACTTTCTAAGCGCCCTTTATGTGGCATCTATTTGCATACCTTGGGCATGCAAGCAAAGAATTTCACTGTGACATATTCATTCATTCATACATTTACTTGTAAAATATTCATCCATTCATTCATTTTATATTCCGCTTGGGCAGCTTACAACCCAGCGGCACTAACGTTGAACTCGCCGATTTGACGCGATGCTTCCTGCCCCACCGAAAACACGTCAGGAAGGATGTGCTAGCTCTGGAGCGGGTAACAGGAACAATCACAGGAAGGAGTGGGTTAAACTGTGACGAGCGTTTGTCGGCGCTGGGCCTGTACTCGCTGGAGTTCAGTAGGATGAGGGGGGGGATTCTCGTTGAAACGTACAGAATAGTGAAAGGCCCGGATGGAGTTGATGTGGAGAGGATGTTTCCACTAAAGTGGGAGAGTCTTGGACTAGAGGGCACAGCCTCGGAATTAAAGGACGTTCCTTTAGGAAGGAGATGAGGAGAGATTTCTTCAGCCAGAGGGTGGTGAATCTGTGGAATTCTTTGCCGCAGACGGCTGTGGAGGCCACAAGTCAGTGGATATTTTTAAGGCAGAGATAGATAGATTCTTGATTAGTGCGGGTGTCGGGGGTTACGGGGAGAAGGCAGGAGAATGGGGATGAGAGGGAGAGATAGATCAGCCACGATTGAACGGCAGAGTGGACTTGATGGGCCGAATGGCCTAATTCTGTTCCTATCACTGATGAACATGAATTCTGCTCCTTCCCACATTCTTCCTTCCACTTATCTCCCATCCCCGAGTCTGATTGTCCGCTTTAGTCTCCCCTCTTTCCTCTTCCCCCTGTCCCCCCGTCCACCCATATCCCTCCTCCAGCTTTACATTTCACTCCTCCTCCTCTTCCATCCTTATCTGACACCCTTTTTGTCTCCTCTTCACCTCCAGCCTTTGTCACTCACTCTACCCCTCTGTGAATCTATGAATGAATGAACGAATGAATGAATAAGTTTATCGGCCAAGCGTGTTCACATACAAGGAATTTGCCTCGGTGCTCCGCTCGCCAGTAACAACGCAACACATTAGGAATAAAACATTATAGTTTAAACATGTGAATGAAATAATATACCAGGGCAAAAGGAGGCAACAGACTTTTGGTTATTGAGTCAATAGACAATAGGTGCAGGAGTAGGCCATTCGGCCCTTCGAGCCAGCACCGCCATTCAACGTGATCATGGCTGATCATCCCCAATCAGTACCCCGTTCCTGCCTTCTCCCCATATCCCCTGACTCCGCTATCTTTGAGCAATCGGGAGCAATGAACTAAACGGAACCAAATCAAACTCCACATAGACAGCACCTGAGGTCAGGATTGAACCCGGGCTATCCACCTATCGCTCGTCCAGGAAGGGACCGCGGACGCTGGTTTGAAGCAGAGGTTAAGGACTCAGTCATTTAACGCCGTCTGGTGACAGGAAAAGCTGGGGTAACTCAGCGGGTCAGGCAGCATCTCTGGAGGAAAGGAACGGGTGACGTTGCGGGTCAGGACCCTTCTTTAGACTGAGAGTCGGGGGAGAGAGGGAATCGAGGGGGTATGAAAAGGTGCACGGAACGAATGAATGACAGGAGTGCAAGAGGCCAAAGCAAAGCCAGCGACGATGATCGAGGAGAGGTGGAGCCCACAATGGTCCATTGTTGGCAGTGGGGGGGGGGGGTGATAAGGAGTGAATGAATACAAAGCAGTGAAACTCAGCAGGACGACAATGAAACTAGAACGACGACTAGGTCGGGGTGAGGGGCGGAAAGGGAGGGGATGCAAGGGTTACTTGAAGTGAGAGGGATCAATATTCAGACAGGGGGTGTGGTGGCGCAGCGGTAGAGTTGCTGCCTTACAGCGCTGACAGCGCCAGAGACCCGGGTTCGATCCCGACTACGGGTGCTGTCTGTACGGAGTTTGCACGTTCTCCCCGTGGGTTTTTCTCCGAGATCTTCGGTTTCCTCCTGCGCCCCAAAGGCGTGCAGGTTTGTAAGAGGGGCCTGTTTCCGCGCTGTATCTCTAAACTAAACTAAACTAAACTGCAGACGCTGGTTTACAAAACAAAATGACCACGGGTGCTGTCTGTACGGAGTTTGCCCGTTCTCCCTGTGACCTGCGTGGGTTTTCTCCGAGATGTTCGGTTTCCTCCCGCTCTCCCAGGGCGTGCAGGATTGTCGGTTAATCAGCTTGGTATAAATGTAAAAAATGTCCCTAGTGTGTGTAGGATGGTGTTAATGTGCGGGGATCGCTGGTCGGCGCGGACTCGGTGGGCCGAAGGGCCTGTTTCCGTGCTGTATCTCCAAACTAAACTAAATGTAAACATCATTAAACAGAAGGTAGACAAAATGCTGGAGAAACTCAGCGGGTGAGGCAGCATCTACGGAGCGGAGGAAATAGGCGACGTTTCGGGTCGAGACCCTTCGTCAGTACTTGGGATAGCTGGGGAGATTTCCCATGTGCGATCTCGCACCTTAAACACTCCACCCTGTCTTGCCGCCGACTGGTTATGGCCCTGTCCCACTGTACGAGCTAATTCAAGAGCTCTCCCGAGTTTAAAAAAAAAATCAAACTCGTGGTAAGCACGTGGAATGTACGTAGCGGGTACGTCGGAGCTCGGGGACGTCTCTTAGCGGCTCGTAACGCTAACGGCAGGTACTCGGGAAACGCGGTAAGCTCGGGAAGACTCGTGAAGATTTTTCAAACATGTTGAAAAATGTCCACGAGAGCCCCGAGTACCGACGAGCGGCCTTTACCGTACATCTCCGAGTTCGAATCAGGGCAAACTCGGGAGAACTCTTGAATTAGCTCGTACAGTGGGACAGGGCCACTAGCTCGCAACAAAAGCTTTTCACTGTACCTCGGTACACGTGACAATAAACTAAAGGGACCCTCTGGCTAAACCATGCCACCGCCGTGCCGGAGAAGCTGGAAGAAGAAGAAGATGGATTGAGTTTTGTGCCGTTACGGAGAGTTTTAGAATCAATAACGTCCTGAGTGCTGGAAGACTTTGCATTCATTAACATCTCCTGGCATCGACAGGGGTCGCTGCCTCAGGAAGGCAGCCAGCAGTGTCAGAGACCCACACCACCCTGGCCACACTCTCGTCTCCCCCCTGCCACCGGGAAGGGTGAGGGGGGGGGGGGGACCTCATTGAACCGTACAGAACAGCGAAAGGCCTGGATAGAGTGGATGTGGAGAGGATGTTTCCACTAGTGGGAGAGTCTAGGACCAGAGGTCACAGCCTCAGGATGGGGTGGGAGATTGCAGCCTTCACGTGGTCCACCCTGTTTCGAAGAATGCAACCAACTCGACGTGCACAGTCGGAAGATCAAACAGAGGCGATCGTTTCGCCGAACACCTCCGCTCGGTCCGCAATAACCAACCTGGTGGCTCAGCACTTCAACTCCCCCTCCCATTCCGTATCCGACCTCTCTGTCCTGGGTCTCCTCCATGGCCACAGCGAGCAACACCGGAAATTGGAGGAAATGCACCTCATATTCCGCTTGGGCAGTCTACATCCTGGGGGCTTGAACATTGAATTCTCCCAATTCTGCTAGCCCTTGCTGTCCCCTCCCCTTCATCAGCCCTCTGGTTGTCTCCTCCCATCCCTCGGCCCTCGTGCTCCTCCTCCGCCTTTTTTCCTTTCTTCTCCCCACCCCCCCATCAGCCTGAAGAAGGGTTTCGGCCCGAAACGTGGCCTATTTCCTTCGCTCCATAGACGCTGCTGCACCCGCTGAGTTCCTCCAGCACTTTTGTCTACCTTCCATTTTCCAGCATCTGCAGTTCCTTCTTTAACACGATCAAAACAGAACAAGTTGTCCAACAACTTTAGGCTGCGCACGCACGCCACACGAAAGAACAAGAAGCCTCAGGATCAATGGTCAGCAGTCAATATTCAATAGTCAACGGTCAATGGTTTTGTTCATTGTCTTGAGTACGCGCAGCGCGGTCCACCGCGTCCATGTACAACAGCCGCCATTTTACAGTGCCATCTGCAGCCGGCCACGAAGGCCCGTCGCTGCGACGGGCCTCCGTGGCCGGCTGCAGATGGCACTGTAAAATGGCGCCTCTAGTATATGACGCGTTGGACCGCACTGCGCGTACTCTTTGAATCACTTCCCTCTGGAAGGCGACTCCGGACGGTCAAAGCTGCCACAGCCAGACATAAAAACAGTTTTTATCCACGAGTAGTTGCTCTACTCAACAGCCAAAAATCTGTAGCCTCCCTTTGAGCTGGTATTTTGTTGGTCCACATGCTTGATCAATGGTGTTTTATCATTAATGTATTATTATTATTAGTGTTTAGTGTTTTCTGAGTCATTCGTAACTGTCACAGTATGTCATGTTGTCACTTGTGGGCGGAGCACCAAGGCAAATTCCTTGTATGTGAATACTTGGCCAATAAACTTACTTACTAACTTACTAACTTACGTTCCCTCTCCTCTCCCGGCCCTCTGCAGAAGGGGTCTCCACCCGTAACGTCGCCCACTCCTTTCTCTCCAGAGAAGCCGCCTGACCCGCCGAGTTGCTCCAGCACGTAATGTGCCTCTGCGGTTTAAACCAGCGCCTGCAGTTCCTTCCCGCGCCCCTCGCGATTTTCTGCACAGTTTTTTTGGGCTCAACGAACCCAGCCCTTCAACTGTGGGTCTTGGTCCTAGATCCACGCGTCAACGTCCAGCCCTTGGACAATCCCATTCTGGAGAACACAGGCTTCCGGATGCACAAAATATCTCCTTTGGAAGCCAAACGCGTTGTCTCTGGACTTAGCCCAGTCAATCCTTGCTGTACTTGGAAAAGGAGACTATGGGGCTATGATACTGCAGGAGCGATCTCTCCAATGCCAACACAATTACAAGGAGATTTCTCCCCTTAATCCTGTAAGCAAACCCTCTTGTTTTCAAGGCCAGCCAACCAACCTACTCTGCCTCCTAATTACCCGTCAGCCTGCCACGGTGGCGCAGCGGTAGAGCTGCTGCCTCACAGTGGATGCAGACCCCCGGGTTCGATCCCGACTACGGGCGCTTGCATGTACCGAGTTTTGTACGCTCTCCCCGTCACCTGCGTGGGTTTTCCCCCAGATCTTCGTGTGAGTTTCCTCGGTGAGTCTGTGGAATTCGGGACCACAGGGGGGCCACACACACAGTTTAAGAATAAGGGGTAGGCCATTTAGAACGAAGACGAGGAAACACTTTTTCTCACAGAGAGTGGTGAGTCTGTGGAATTCTCTGCCTCAGAGAATTCCACAGACTCACCACTCTCTGTGAGAAAAAGTGGAGGCCGGTTCTCTGGATGTTTTCAAGAGAGAGCTAGATTGGGCTCTTAAAGATAGCGGAGTCAGGGGATATGGGGAGAAGGCAGGAACGGGGTACTGTTTGGCGATGATCAGCCATGATCACATTGAATGCCGGTGTTGGCTCGAAGGGCCGAATGGCCTACTCCTGCACCTATTGTCTATTGTCTCCCACACTCCAAAGATGTACAAGTGTGTAGGTTAATTGGCTTGGTGTAAAGGTAAAAATTGTCCCTAGTGTGTGTGGGATGGTGTTAATGTACGGGTATCACTGCTCGGCACGGACCCGGTGGGCCGAAGGGCCTGTTTCCGCGCTGTATCTCTAACCTAAACTAAACTAAACTAAACTCTCTTGTTTTCAAGGCCAACCAACCTACTTTGCCTCCGAATTACCTGTCCGCCTTCAACTGCTCATATACTAGTGTCACACAAACCGACCTCCCTTCCACTGACTCCATCTACCACTCACGCTGCCTCGGCAAGGCCAGCAGCATCATCAAGGACCAGTCGCACCCCGGCCACTCCCTCTTCTCCCCTCTCCCCTCTCCCCTCTGGGCAAGAGGTACAGAAGTGTGGAAAACACACACACACACCTCCAGATTCTTACCTTCTGACCTGGTCTCGGGGAACGAGGGTTTTCGCCAAGATCTTCGGTTTCCTTCCACACTGCAAAGATGTGAGGAAGAGCAGCCGGTACTTTTTGAGAAGGCTCCGCTCCTTCAACATCGGCGGTGGCCAGCGCCATCTTCTTCGCTGCCGTGCGCCGGGGCAGCAGGGCGAAGGGCGCGGACGCCAACAGGATCGACAAGCTCGTCAGGAAGGGCTGGCTCCGTCCTGGGGGCGGAGTTGGAGTTGGGAGTCGGATTCACTTGAGGTTGGTCTCGGAGGGGATGGATGCTCCTCAAACTGCGGAGCATCCTGGACAATGCAGCTCACCCCTTCCGTGACGCACCGGTCAATGTGAGGAGCACCTTCAGCAACAGACTGGTCCCACCAAGATGCAGCACGGAACGCCACAGGAGATCCTTCTTCCCTGTGGGCTATCAAACTGTACAACTCCTCCCCCTTCTGTCGTGGGGTAGACTGAGACTGACTCCCCTCCCACCCCCCCACACACACCTCGACAATCTTTGCATATCCCCAAAGCTTTCAGGAGAGACAATGGCCCTGTCCCACTGTCCCACTCATATGAGTTCATTCCAAGAGCCCTTGGAATCAAACTTGTGATAAGCACGGAGAATGAACGTAGCGGGTACGTCGGAGCTCGGGGACGTCTCTTAGCGCTAACGGCAGGTACTCGGGAAGACTCGCTAACGGCAGGTAAGCACGGGAAGACTCGTGAAGATTTTTCAACACGATGAAAAAATGTCCACGAGAGCCCCGAGTACCGACGAATCAGGGGCAAACTCGGGAGAGAGAGCTCTTGGAATGAACTCGTACAGTGGGACAGGGCTTTTAGATAGGGCTCTTAAAGATAGCAGAGTCATGGGGATATGGGGAGAAGGCAGGAACGGGGTACTGATTGGGGATGATCAGCCGTGATCACATTGAATGGCGGTGCTGGCTCGAAGGGCCGAATGGCCTCCTCCTGCACCTATTGTCTATTGTCTATTGTCTATTGTCTATTGTCTATTGTCTAAGCCTTTCCACTCGTGACTTTAATTTCATGTTTCATGTATCTTGTGGTTTATGACAGATTATTGTTGGCAGATCAATTTCCCTCCTGGGAGAAATAAAGTTCTATCGTATAGTTTCGTGGGTCAATTGGGCTCGGTATAACATGTAAAAGTGTCCCAAGTGGGTGTAGGATGGTGTCAGTGTGCGGGGATCGCTGGTCGGCACGGACCCGGTGGGCCGAAGGGCGCTGTTTCCGCGCTGTATCTCCAAACTAAACTAAACTAAACTGCAGTTATTAATTTATTGTACATTAGACGATGATATCTTCCACTGTATGGTATATTGTAGCGGCAACAGACGTGGGGAATAAAGGTGAAACGTCAGGCCGGTTCAAAGAGTCGTTTATTCAGTGCTGACACGTTAGGTTGGTGCCGACTATCATAACTGTGTTGCTGTGGGCAGGATACTCCCTCTAGCCCATGATGTCACGTGCCCGCGCTCGTACTTCCTGACGAGGGTTCGAGCGTAAGTATAGGCGACCGCCACAGGATTGTGTTTATGAGACTGCTAAGCTGCAGCAGGTAAGACATGTTATTGTTGCGTCCGCAGTTTACATGACCACTGGACGTTCCTTGACTTGAAGACCATTTCATATGAAACATGAACTCTCTGCAGACACTGAGTTTCTAGTTTAGAGATACAGCATGGGAACAGGCCCTTCGGCCCACATTGACTATCCGCCACGGTGGCGCAGCGGTAGAGGTCGCTGCCAGAGACCCGGGTTCGATCCTGACTTTCCACCTTCCGCC
>CM075980.1:2764699-2786400 GCA_038087875.1 Malacoraja senta | reverse complement strand
TCACAGCTTAAGGATAGAGGGGAAATCCTTTAAGACCGAGATGAGGAAAAACTTTTTCACACAGAGAGTGGTGAATCTCTGGAACTCTCTGCCACAGAGGGTAGTTGAGGCCAGTTCATTGGCTATATTTAAGAGGGAGTTAGATGTGGCCCTTGTGGCTAAGGGGATCAGGGGGTATGGAGAGAAGGCAGGTACGGGATACTGAGTTGGATGATCAGCCATGATCATATTGAATGGCGGTGCAGGCTCGAAGGGCCGAATGGCCTACTCCAGCACCTATTGTCTATGTTTCTATGTTTCTATGTTTCTATGTATCCCACACTCCAAAGATGTGCGGGTTTGTAGGTTAATTTTGGTTCGATAAAACTGTGAATCGTTCCTAGTGTGTAGGATAGTGTTAGTGTACAGGGTGGTCGCTGGTAGACGTGGACTAGGTGGGCCACAGGGCCTGTTTCCACCCGATATCGCAATTCACTGGAATTTAGAAGGATGAGAGGATATCTTACAGAAACATATAAAAATTCTGCAGGGATTGGACAGGCTAGATGCAGGAAAAATGTTCCCCATGGTGGGGGTAGTCCAGAACCAGGGGCCACACAGTTGCAGAATAAGGGGTCGGCCATTTTGGACTGAGATAAGGAAAAGCTTTTTCACCCAGAGAGTTGTGAATCTGTGGAATTCTCTGCCACAGAAGGCAGTGGAGGCCAATTCACTGGATGTTTTCAAGAGAGAGTTAGATACAGCTCTTAGGGCAAATGGAATCAAGGGATATGGGGAGAAAGCAGGAACGGGTACTGATTTTGGATGATCAGCCAAGATCATATTGAACGGCGGTGCTGGCTCGAAGGGCCAAATGGCCCACTCCTGCATCTATTTTCTATGTTTCTACGTTAAAAAAATTCTGAGCTATGACCTCTCCCACTAGTGGAAACATCCTCTCCACATCCACTCCATGCAGGTCTGTATCCCATTACTTCTGAGCTTTGAAGTCAAATCCCGATTCACCTACGGGTCTAGACATGAGAATGCTTCACCAGGACCTCCAGTGTCAGAGACCAGCGTAAGCGGCCTCTCTGTTTCTGCTCTGCACATTGTATATAATCGCGTGCAGCTTTTACATTCCTCCCCATCCATTCTGGGAGCTGGCCCAAACTTTTAAATACTTTATACAGACACAAGAAAACGCTGGAGTAACTCAGCGGGACAGACAGCATCTCTGGAGAGAAGGAGTAGGTGAGGGGAAAAAGGAATCGGTTTCAGGCCGAGGCCCTTCTCCAGACTTCTCCAGACTTCAGACCCTTCTCCAGAGATGCTGCCTGTCCCGCTGAGTTACTCCAGCATTTTGTGGCAATATCTTTGGCTTAAACCAGCACCTGCAGTTCCTTCCGACACATTTAAACTTTAAACTAAGGTTTGAACTAAACAGTTACTGCATGGAAACTCAAATAAGGTCGTCTCTCCATTCCGCTTAGTTTAGTTTAGTTTAGAAATACAGGCCCTTCGGCCAACTGAGTCCATGCTGACCAGCGATCACCCGATCACTCGCTCTATTCTATGTACTAGGGACAATATACATTTAACCTACAAGTCTGAAGAAGGATTCGACCCGAAACGTCACCTATTCCTTTTCACCAGGGATGCTGCCTGACCCGCTGAGTTACTCCAGCACTTTTGTGTCTGTCTCCGGTGTCAACCAGCATCTGCAGTTCCTACCCACGCAACCTACGAACTGCACGTCCTTTGGAGAGCGGGAGGAAACTGGAGCACCCGGGAGAAAACACCGACGCGGGTCACGGGGGAGCAAGTGCAAACTGCGTACAGACAAGCGTCCGTAGTCAGGATGGAACCCGTGTCTCTGGCACCGTGAGGCAGCAGCTCTACCCGCTGCGCCACCGTGCCGCCCGACAGTAGCTGTGAATTCTTTCGAACCTTTCCGGCTTTAAATTTATTCCCACACAGCCGTGGTCATTTATTGTAACAATTATGTGGTTTCCCACAGAGGGAGAGACACATAATTACATCTTCGGAGGGGCCAGTTAAGTAGGCCAGTTCAACGAGCAGTCGAAATCGCTTTCAATTATTCACAGTTTAGGAGGATGAGGGGCGATCTTGTAGAGGTGTACAAAATCAGGAGAGGAATAGATCGGGTAGACGCACAGAGTCTCTTGCCCAGCGTAGGTGAATCGAGGACCAGAGGACGTAGGCTTAAGGTGAAGGGGAAAAAAATGTTATAGGAATCTGAGGGGTAACTTTTCCACACAGAGGGTGGTGGGTGTATGGAACGAGCTGCTAGATGAGGGGGTTGAGGCTGGGACTATAACAACGTTTAAAAAAACAGGTACTTGGATTAGACAGGTTTAGAGGGATACGGGACTAGCTTGCATTGGGCATCTTAGCCAGTATGGATGAGTTGGGCGAAGGGCCTGTTTCTATGCAGGTGGAATATAGTGTAACAAAGTGTGGAGTCAAGCATTCTGGTAGTAGGAATAAAGGCGTAGACTATTTTCTAAATGGGGAATCCAGAAATCGGAGGTGCAAAGGGACTTGGGAGGTGCTGGGGCAGGATTCCCAAAAAGTTAGACTGCGAGTCGAATCGGTAGTAAAGAAATCAAACTCAATGCCAGCATTTAATTCCGAGAGGGCTTGTATACAAAAAACAGGGATGTAATGTTGAGGCTCTATAAGGCACTGGTCAGGCAGCATTTGGAATATTGTGAGCAATTTTGGGCACCGTATCTGAGGAAGGATGTGCTGGCTCTGGAGAGGGTCCAGAGGAGGTTTACAAGAACAATCCCGGGATGAGTAGGTTGAGCATATGATGAGCGTTTGTTGGCGCTGGGCCTGTACTCGCTGGAGTTTAAAAGGATGAGGGGGAATCTCATTGAAACTTACAGAATAGTGAAAGGCCTGGATAGAGTGGATGTGGAGAGGGATGCTTCCACTAGTGGGAGAGTTTAGGATCAGAGGGCACAGCCTCAGAATTAAAGGACGTTCTTTTAGGAAGGTGATGAGGAGAAATTTCTTTAGTCAGAGGGTGATGAATCTGTGGAGTTCTTTGCCACAGACGGCTGTGGAGGCCAAGTCAGTGGATATTTTTAAGGCAGAGACAGATAGATTCTTGATTAGTGCGGTGTGTCAGAGGTTATGGGGAGAAGGCAGGAGATTGGGGTTCGGAGGGAGAGATAGATCAGCCATGACTGAATGGCGGAGTAGACTCGATGGGCCGAATGGCCTAATTCTGCTCCTATTTCCTTATGAACATGACCTACGAAAAGTTTAGGATGATTTGGGCCGAAGGGCCTGTTGCCGTGCTCTATGAGTCTACGATAGGCCAGGCTGCTGGGGTTCTGCGCTGTGATTTGATTCCCAGGTTTTTTGTCGCCTTTGTTTATTTATGAAACGCTCTCCCTTGAAGCGTTGGGGAAATATATGGTAATGTTGTCTGAAGTGCGATTCAACCTTAATTAGGTTTGACTGGTTTCAATAGTTGCTTACCAAGGGCCCCAGGCCCGTCTAACAAGCTCAGCTCCTTACACCAGCCGCAGCATCTCGCCCTGCATCAGCTTCGAAGAGCCCTCCCAAGGCTGAGAGAGACACAGGGTGCTGGAGTAACTCATTACGTCCGATGAAGGGTCTCCAGCCCCAAACGTCACCCATTCCCTTTCTCCAGAGACGCTGCCTGACCCGCTGAGTTACTCCAGCACTTTGTGTCTTTTTTTAGTTTAGTTTATTAGTTTAGTTTAAAGATACAGCGCGGAAACAGGCCCTTCGGCCCCACCGGGTCCGTGCTGACCAGCGATCCCCGCACTCTAACACTATCCTGCACACACACTAGGGACGATTTATGCTTACACCAGGCCGATTAACCTACAAGCCCGCACGTCTTTGGAGTGCGGGAGGAAACCGAGGATCTCGGAGAAATCCCACGCAGGTCACGGGGAGAACGTGCGAACTCCGTACAGACGGCACCCGTTGCTGGGATCGAACCGGGGTCTCTGGCGCTGCGAGCACTGCAAGGCAGCAACTCTACCGCTGCGCACCAGTGCAGGTTTACATTCCTCAGCACCATCCACTCTGGGAACTCACCCAAACATTTAAAGCCTTTATACAGACACAATTAAATGCTGGAGGAACTCAGCGGGACAGACAGCAACTCTGGAGAGAAGGAGTAGGTGAGGGAAAAGGAATCGGTTTCAGGCCGAGATACTTCTCCAGACTTCTTCAGACTTCAGACCCTTCTCCAGAGATGCTGCCTGTCCCGCTGAGTTACTCCAGCATTTTGTGGCAATATCTTTGGTTTAAACCAGCACCTGCAGTTCCTTCCGACACATTTAAAACTTTAAACTAAAGAGTTACTGCATGGAAACTCAAATAAGGTCGTCTTTCCATTCCACTTAGTTTAGTTTAGAAATACAGTGTGGAAACAGGCCCTTTGGCCAAATAGGTCCATGCTGACCAGTGATCACCCGTACACTAGCTCTATTCTATGCACTAGGGACAATATCTTTTTACCTACAAGTCTGAAGAAGAGTCTCGACTCGAAACGTTACCTAGGTTAGGAAGATTTGGGCCGAAGGGCCTGTTGCCGTGCTCTATGAGTCTACGATAGGCCAGGCTGCTGGGGTTCTGCGCTGTGATTTGATTCCCAGGTTTTTTGTCGCCTTTGTTTATTTATGAAACGCTCTCCCTTGAAGCGTTGGGGAAATATATGGTAATGTTGTCTGAAGTGCGATTCAACCTTAATTAGGTTTGACTGATTTCAATAGTTGCTTACCAAGGGCCCCAGGCCCGTCTAACAAGCTCAGCTCCTTACACCAGCCGCAGCATCTCGCCCTGCATCAGCTTCGAAGAGCCCTCCCAAGGCTGAGAGAGACACAGGGTGCTGGAGTAACTCATTAGGTCCGATGAAGGGTCTCCAGCCCCCAAACGTCACCCATTCCGTTTCTCCAGAGACGCTGCCTTGACCCGTTGAGTTACTCCAGCACTTTGTGTCTTTTTTTTAGTTTCGTTTAAAGATACAGCGCGGAAACAGGCCCCTTCATAGAAACATAGAAATTAGGTGCAGGAGTAGGCCATTCGGCCCTTCGAGCCTGCACCGCCATTCAATATGATCATGGCTGATCATCCAACTCAGTATCCCGTACCTGCCTTCTCTCCATACCCTCTGATCCCTTTAGCCACAAGGGCCACATCTAGCTCCCTCTTAAATATAGCCAATGAACTGGCCTCGACTACCCTCTGTGGCAGAGAGTTCCAGAGATTCACCACTCTCTGTGTGAAAAAAGTTCTTCTCATCTCGGTTTTAAAGGATTTCCCCCTTATCCTTAAGCTGTGACCCCTTGTCCTGGACTTCCCCAACATCGGGAACAATCTTCCTGCATCTAGCCTGTCCAACCCCATAAGAATTTTGTACGTTTCTATAAGATCCCCTCTCAATCTCCTAAATTCTAGAGAGTATAAACCAAGTCTATCCAGTCTTTCTTCATAAGACAGTCCTGACATCCCAGGAATCAGTCTGGTGAACCTTCTCTGCACTCCCTCTATGGCAATAATGTCCTTCCTCAGATTTGGGCCCCACCGGGTCCGTGCCGACCAGCGATCTCCCACACACACCAACACTATCCTGCAATTTACCCTAATACCAAGCCAAACCTGCGCGTCTTTGGAGTGTGGGAGGAAACGGAAGTTCTCGGGGAAATCCCACCCCAGGTCACGGGGAGAACATGCAAACTCTGTACGGACAGCGCCCGTAGTCGGGATCGAACCCGGCTCTCCGGCGCTGTGAGGCAGCAACTCTACCGCTGCGCCACTTTGAAACATTTACCAGGCCAATTAACTTACAAACCTGTACGTCCCTGCAGTGTGTGAAGATCGACACAAAAAGCTGGAGTGCCTCAGCGGGCGGGACAGGCAGCTTCTCTGCGGAGAAGGGGCTACCCCAGCATTGTGTGTCTATCTCAAGGTTTGCTTGCTAATCTACCCCACGATGCTCTAAATGTGGCCTCGCCAATGTCTTATCCAAACTGCAGCATGACCTCCCAACCTCTAGGCTCGAGACTCTGACCGTACACGTTCTAACTGTCTTCCTTATCTATGCCTCCCATCATCTCAGAAGATTGTGTGCATCATTTTGTTGAGCAAACAAAATATAGAGGAGCTTTGACATCAATCTCACTGCATATCTCTCGTAAGTTGCAGGACTAGAATCAGGCCATTCGGCCCATTCCACCCTTTGTGTGGAAAAAGTTACCCCTTAAAAAGTTACCTCTTAAAAATACTTCAAACAAAAAACATTGAAATCATACTTCTACAATGCACTTAAACATGATTTTAATATCAAATTTCAAAAAGTTCCTACCCTGGGAGGGGGGACATCCCCTCCCACACCCTCTCCCCACTCACTTGCTCAACCCTCGCCAGTTACCCCCAAGGCCAGTGATCAGTGATCGCGCAGCCCCCCCCCCCCCCCCCCCCATTTTCAAAAATGCTCCACGGCCCCTGGTTCGGACGGAGAACACTGCCAGATGTGAGCGGGGAACTGAGGCCAGTTGTCCGTGATGTCTGGATCCCGATGCTCAGCGCTTCGTGTTTCGGAGTTGGCTAATGTTATTGATTTGTAATTAGTCTGATTTGTAATTAGAGGACATTGAGGGGAAGGGGAGGGGAGGGGGACTGGACGGGACAGGGAGAGGGTTAGAGATGGATGGGGAGGGGAAGGGACATTGAGGGGGAGGGGACAGGGGGAGGGGAGGGGACATTGGGGAGGGAACATTGAGGAGAAGGGGAGGGGGAGGGGATATTGGGGGGAAGGGAGGCGAGGGTATGGTGACATTGAGGGGGAGGGGAGGGGACAAGGGAAGAGGAGGGTTGGGGAGGGGACTGAGGGGGAGGGGAGGGGTTGGGAGGGGACATTGTGATCGATGGGACATTGAGGGGGAGGGGAGGGGGACTGGACGGGGGAAAGGGTTACAGAAGCATACAACTGATGCGCATAAGGGGGCCTGTGGTTGGATCCCCAGTTACAGGTGCCCTCCCCTTAATTCCACCATTTACAGGTGCCCTCCCCTAAACCCCCACATTTACAGGTGCCCTCATCTAAATCCACCATTTACAGGTGCCCTCCTCTAAATCCCCACATTTACAGGTGCCCTCCTCTAAATCCCCACATTTACAGGTGCCATCCTCTAAATCCACCATTTACAGGTGCCCTCCTCTAAATCTCATTTATAGGTGCCCTTCCCTAATTCACTATTTAAAATTAGATAATATTATTTAATTGTTCTGATAATAATAATCTGATTAGTAGAGGTTCGGGTCGAGACCCTTCTTCAGATTGAGTCACGGGAGAGATATGGGTGATGATGTAAAGAACAGTGAATAAAAATATGCAAAAAAGTAACAATGATAACGGAAACAGGCCATTGTTGGGTGAGAACGAGCTGGTGCGAGAGAGAGATAGAGGGGGGAATGCCGGGGCTACCTGAAGTCAGCAATCCCCGCACACTACCACTATCCTGAAATTCCTACTTGCAGTAGTACTGAGTAAACACAGCACTCTGTCCATAATATAATATACAAGAAAAAAATGTTCAGTGTATGTGTGTGTGTAATATATATATATATATATAGGAAGTAACTGCAGAGGCTGGTTTAAACCGAGGAATAGAAAGAGAGGGAATGTCGGGGAATCCTGAAGTTAGTTCAGACGGCCAATAAATCCCAACTAACCAAATTTGGGAATTCCTCGCTCCCATATATCAGGACAAGTTGTGCCGAATAAAACTGGCCGAACGTACCTAACGGCGAAGATGTAGAATCCGTCAGCTGAAACCCCCAACCCCCCCCCATAAAGTGCAAGTTCAGTTCAGTTGAGTTTATTGTCATGTGTACTGAGGTACAGTGAACAGCTTTTGTTGCGTGCTAAGCAGCCAGCGGGAAGACAATACAGGTTAAGGCTATAACATTTAGTGCAAGGTGAAGCCAGCACAGTTCGATCAAAGATAATCCAAAGGTCACCAATGAGGTAGATAGTAGTTCAGCGCTACTCTCTGGTTGTGGTAGGATGGTTCAGTTGCCTGATAACAGCCGGGAAGAAACTGTCCCTGAATCTAGAGATGTGCGTTTGTTTTTACACTTCTGTACCTTTTGCCCTGATGGGAGAGGGAGGAAGAGGGATTGGCCGGGGTGACTTGGTGTGTGAATCATTAAACTGTGGTAGAATGTAGAACATAGAACAGGCCCTTCGGCCCACAACGTCCATGCTGATCATGATGCCAAGTTAAACTAATCTCCTCTCCCTGCACGTGATCCATATCGTGCCATTACCTGCATATCCGTTAAACCCATGATTGTATGGCAGAGCAGAATCAATGGGCCGAATGGTCTAACTAACCTTTACACCCCCTCTCTCCCCGTCCCGCCACCCACCCCAGTCGTCCGACTAGTTTCACTCTCGCCCTGCTTAGTTTCACTGATCATATCCACTCATTAACACCTTCTCCACAGCCATCAAAGGACCACTGTGGGTTCCACCTCTCCTGGGTGCCAACTCTCACGCATTGAGCTAAATCCTCATGCAGATCACGGAATTTCTCAAGACGCTCGGAAAAAAAAAAAAGTTTTTGTGTGAAAGTAAATAAATAAAGTCACGAACAATTCAATTGGCCCAAGGCTTCCAGATCTCCTCCACGCTCACCAATGAGAATAGTCTTCTGCTGGCGGGTTTCCCGTAAAGAACGAGCAATTTGATTGTCTTAAGCCCATCGCACACTATTTAAAATGGCAAAAAAAATAAAATCTGCAGGTGCTGGAAATTCAAAATAAAGCAAATTGTTTTAGAGGTGAGTAAAAGCCACGAGGGGAACTGGGTTAAAGCAGAGAAGATTACGGAGAGTCGGTTGGTCAAGGAGGAGGACTCTCTCTAACTTCTACAGGTGCACAGTAGAGAGCATGCTGACCGGTTGCATCGTGGCTTGGTTCGGCAACTTGAGTGCCCTGGAGAGGAAAAGACCACAAAAAGTGGTAAACACTGCCCAGTCCATCATCGGCTCTGACCTCCCTTCCATCGAGGGGATCTATCGCAGTCGCTGCCTCAAAAAGGCTGGCAGCATCATCAAGGACCCACACCATCCTGGCCACACACTCATCTCCCTACTACCTTCAGGTAGAAGGTACAGGAGCCTGAAGACTGCAACGACCAGGTTCAGGAATAGCTACTCCCCCACAGCCATCAGTCTATTAAACTTGGCTCGGACAAAACTCTGAACATTAATAGCCCATTATCTGTTATTTGCACTTTATCAGTTTATTTATTCATGTGTGTATATATTTATATAATGATATATGGACACACTGATCTGTTCTGTATTCATGCCTACTATGTTCTGTTGTGCTGAAGCAAAGCAAGAATTTCATTGTCCTATCTGGGACACATGACAATAAACTCACTTGAACTTGAACTTGGCTGTCGAACTACCGGCCCGCGAAGGGGTCCAATGCGACCCACGGGATGATTTGGGGGGAAAAAAGTACTTTAGTTTAGAGCAATGTTCATAGATCTTTAGTTTCGAGTCTAAACTAAACTACATATTCCCGTGCAGATGGTGTGATAGGTGAGACACAGCGGTGGTCCCAGCACCGACCCCCTGAGTTCACACCTCCCACCCTCACCTCCGGCGGCTCTGTGTCCGACGGCCGCTCTGTCCACACCCCATGGAGTTTTAACCCTGGCCCGGAGCCAGGAGTGGACCGACCGGGTGAGTGGGGGCGTCGGTGCCACCTCCGGAGCCGCGGGGATGAATCTCGGGCTAAGGCTACGCTCCGATGCCCGACCCCCGGGTCACTGACCCTCACCTCCCCCCGGACCCCAGCTGGACACAGAGCACCTGGGCCGGCCCGCATTCCCAGGGGGCGGGGAGAAGAGACGGAGGGGGTGGGGGGGGGGTGGGGGAGAGGTAAACGCTTCCCGGAAGTCGCCAAGTCTCCGAATTTCCGCCCACTCTGGGTGTTGTCGCCTCTTCACTTACACACAACCTGACACACACACTGACACTCACACACACTCACACTCTCACACTCACACTCACACACACTCACACACGCACTGACACACACTGACACACTCACACTCACTCACACTCACACTGACACACTAACACACACTCTCACACACACTCACACTCACACACACACAGACGCATCTTCACACATATACACACTCACACACACACACACACACACTCACACACACACACACACACACACTGACACACACACACTCACACACACACACACACACACACACACTGACACACACTGACACACACACTCACCCATACTCACACACACACACACTCTCACGCACGCTCTCACACACACTGACACACTCTCACACTCACACACACTCTCACACACACTCACACACTCTCACATTCACACACACACACACAGACACATCTTCACACATACTCACACTCACACACACACACACACACACTGACACACACTCACACATACTCACACACACACACACTCTCACGCACGCTCTCACACACAATGACCCACACTCTCACACATACTGACACACGCTCGCACACACTCACACACACACTCTCACACACACACCCTCCCACATACTGATACACACTCTCACTCATAGGTTTGACCCCCTGGTTTAAAGTGAGAGAGCAACGATTTAATAGGAACCTGAGGGACAACATTTTCACGCAGAGGATGGTGGGTATGTGGAACGAGCTGCCAGGTGAAGTAGGCAGGGAAAATGACAGCGTTTAAAAGACATTTGGACAGGTACGTGGACAGGAAAGGTTTAAGGGGATATGGGTCAAATTCTGATAAATGGGACTAGTTTAGATGGGTCATCTTGACCTGCAGGAAAAGTTGGGATGAAGTGCCTGTTTCCATACTGTAAGACTATGACACATTGTAGAAAGGGTGCAATTGCTCTGGAGAGGACCCAGGGGCGATTTATGAAGATGTTGGCAGGGCTGGAATATTTTTGTTTACTTTGAAGAAAGATTTGATAACTGGGATTGTATTCTCGGCAGCAACGGAGTTGAAGAAAAGATTTAGTTGCGGTGAATAATATTATGAGAATAGGGCCTGTTTCACTTAACAAAGAGTGTAGGAAGGAATTGCAGGTGCTGGTATAAACTGAAGATAGACACAAAAAGCTGGAATAACTCAGCGGGACAGGCAGCATCTCTGGAGAGAAAGATTGGTGATGTTTCGGGTCGAGACCCTTCAGACTGAAGAGGTTGCAAAACCTGCCATATAGACGTAAAACACAATGACTGGAGATGTGCGTTATCTAACTAAGGGCAGAAATCAGAACCATGCGTTCATCTTCATTGACGTGGCACCATAATAAATATATTACAGAAAAAACAATTGAAAGAGGTGACGCAGCGGTAGAGTTGCTGCCTTACAGTACCACGGACCCAGATTTCATCCTGAATACGGGTGGTGTCTGTAAAATATTTGTACATTCTCCCTATGACCCACATGGGCTTTCGCCGGATATTCCGGTTTCACCCACATCCAAAAGAAGGTTTTTAAGAAGGAACTGCAGATGCTGGAAAATCGAAGGTAGACAAAAATGCTGGAGAAACTCAGCGGGTGCAGCAGCATCTATGGAGCGAAGGAAATGGGCAACGTTTCGGGCCGAAACCCTTCTTCAGACCTGTTTCAGTCTGAAGAAGGGTTTCGGCCCGAAACGTTGCCTATTTCCTTCGCTCCATAGATGCTGCCTCACCCGCTGAGTTTCTCCAGCATTTTTGTCTACCTTCCAAAAGAAGGTTAATTGACTTGTGTAAATTGTCCCTGGCGTGTAGGATAGAACTGGTGTAAGGTAGTGGACTTGGTGGGTCGAAGGGCCTGTTTCTCTCTCTCTCTCTCTCTCTCGCTCTCTCTCTCTCTCTATATATATATATATATATATATATATATATATGTTTTACTTAGATAGACTTAGATTCCTTTATTTGTCATTCAGACCTTTCGGTCTGAACGAAATTTCGTTGCCTGCAGTCATACATATAATAAATAACAAAACACACAATAAACACAAATTAACATCCACCACAGTGAGTTCACCAGGCACCTCCTCACTGTGATGGAGGCAAAAGTCTTAAAGTCTCTGTCTCTTCCCTCTTTGTTCTCCCTCTGCACTGAGGCGATCCAGGCTTCTGACGCTGTGACCCCGCCAGGTGATGGCAAGTCAGTCCCGCGGCTGAATCCGTGCTCCGTCCGCGACGGGCCGGTTCAAACTCCGCGGCCCGGGGTGGCCGAAGCTGCCGAAGCTGCCGCCCTCCAGTCCAGCAGACGCAGCTGTAGTTGCGGGAGCCCCAGAAAAAACAGGTCACCCACCTGTGACCTGCGAGCTCCCGACGATGTCGTCCACCGGGCCAACCGCGGCCGAGCCTCCGGACTCAGGTCGCCACCAGCGTCCTCGGTCGCCACCGCCGCAACGCCACCGCAGCCCCGAAGCCGGCCAGCCCCGCGCTGGTAAAGTCCTGGCTCTGCCTCCGGAGCCTCGAGGTCGGTCGGTCAGTCGCAGTTGGAGTTGGAGGCCGGCAGCTCCGCCATTTTGGCCTCAGCGCAGACGGAGGCAGAGAAGGGGGATACGACAAGAAAAAGTCGCATTCCCCCGAAGGAAGAGACAAAAGTCATGTTTCACCCCCCCACCCCACACGTACACAACCCAATAACTAAAAATTAACTAAAACAGGACAAAAAAAAAAACAACAAAAGTAAAAACAGACGGACTGCAGGCGAGCCGCAGCTGTGCAACACCGCCACCACTTCCGGATTACGTATATATCTTAATTTCATTGAACCATAAACTAGGTTGAACATGTGGCATTATTTTCGTCTTGTTTCTATAGTCCAAGGGTAAGGTTGATTGATTTATTTGTGCAGAACAGTGATGGAAGTCTGACTCCCCTTGCCTTGTTTCTATGTTTTTGTTTCTCTATTCCATACATGAATATAGTCTGGAATGTAATTAGGAATGTAATTTAGCCTAACCTTATTTATAACTAATACAATTTAAAACATAAATGTTGCATTCAAGTGTAAGTTAGAAGACTCACTACAGTATGCACCAGATTGCACAATTTCAAGCTGAAAAATGCAAAAGCGCCCTACCGTAGGAGGGGGGGGGGCACCCGATACGCTCCCCCCTCCCCCCCAACACCCCCCCCCCTCCTCAGTCGCTGCACACCCTTGCAATTTCTCACTCTCAACTCTCACCCAATGTTGGCAGCCCTGCTCTAGATCATGGTATAAAAGCCTCAGCATTACGTCCCAATCTACTCTGCTTCCTGTTGTGAACTTGGCTGCTCCAAGAATATCTCGACGCGAGACCTTCTCTGATTCCCCCGGAGCCTTTGGAAAGAGCGAGCAGGGGGAGGAAGGAGTTGAGGTTGATGGTGTTGACAGGGTCATGGTCTCACAGGTGTTTGTGTGGTTCCTTGGACAAGCTGCAGTCACATTGATTCAGACTGGTGCTGCAAGGACGTGTGTCAGGGTGCGTTTGCCTAACCTCACATCCTGCAAAGAGGTTACACTTGTTTCCGTCTCCAATTCCACTTTATGTCAAAGGAGAAAATGCTGGCCTGCGTGGGTTTCTCTCCGAGATCTTTAGTTTCCTCCCGCACTCCAAACGACGTGCAGCTCTGTAGGTTAATTGGCTTGGTATAAAATGTAAGAATTGCCCCTAGTGTGTGTGTAGGATGGTGTTAGTGCGCGGGGATCGCTGGTCGGCGCGGACTCGGTGGGCCGATAGGGGCCTGGTTCCGCGCTGTATCTCTAAAACTAAACCAAAAATGATACGAGTTTGCTGCTTGACATGAATGAAAGTTTGTCGAGGATGTTGTCAGGACTTGGTGGGCCTAAGCTACTGTGTACAAAGAAAGCTTCGAGCAAGCAGCTGATCTTGAGATTAAGATCGTAAGGCTGCTCACGTGAGGCCGCTTTGAGAGTATTGTGTTCAGTTCCGGGCACCATGGTACAGGAGAGATGTTGCCAAGCTGGAAAGGGCGCAGGGAAAATTTACGAGGATGTTGCCAGGACCTGAGGGGCCTGAGCTACAGGGAGAGGTTGAGCAGGTTGGGGCTCGATTCCTTGGAGCGCAGGAGGATGAGGGGTGAACTTATAGAGGTGTATAAAATCATGAGAGGAATAGATAGGGTGGATGCACCGAGTCTCTTGCCCAGTAGTGGAGTCAAAAATCTGAGAACGTAGGTTTAAGGTGAGGGGGAAAAGATTTCATAGGAACCCGAGGGGTACATTTTTACACAATGGACGGTGGGTGTATGGAACGAGGTGTCGGAGGAGGTCGTTGAGGCAGGGCCTATCACAATGTTTAAGAGACATTTGGACAGGTACATGGATAGGACAGGTTTGGATAGAAATGGGCCAAATGCAGGCAGGCGGGACTAGTGTAGATGGGGCATGTTGGTCAGTGCGGGCAAGTTGGGCCGAAGGGCCTGTTTCCATGCTGTATCACTCTATGACTAGTGTAGATGGGGCATGTTGGTCAGTGCGGGCAAGTTGGGCCGAAGGGCCTGTTTCCATGCTGTATCACTCTATGACTTGACAGATCAGGATTCAAGAACATTCTGGACCACCACTGGAGTTTAGTTTAGATATACGGAATGGAAACAGGCCCTTCGGCCCACCGAGTCCATGCCAACCATCGAGTACATGTTATTCCTCATTCCCATCCACTCCCTACACACCAAGTGCTGAGTTCCTCCAGCACTTTTACTTTTGACCTCTGCTCCAAGCCTTGGACTGTTGCATCTTCGTGTTCATAAGTTCATCAGATATACGGTCGCCAACTTCCTCACTCCCAAATAAGGGATTAAAGGTCAAAATACGGGACAAATTCCCCACGGCAATCCGTTGACCGACTCGTCCATGGCTGGGTGAATGATGAGTTGGCCCCGGGGTGCTGGACTACACACAAAGCCCAGCCGGCGGGGCCAGCTGAGGGGTTTTGGCCCAGGGACCGCGCGCAAAGTCTGGCGCTCCGTCCAACTCATGAACCGATGATCGTCCGTGAGAAGGAGGGGTGGTGGTGGTGTCGGCGGTAAGCGAAGGTCCGAAGGTCGGACACCTGGCCGGGCTGCCGACCGACCGACGGGGCCACGGGCGAGGTGCTGCTGCTGCACTCCATGGGCTGCACTACGTCGGGACGGGGCGAGGCGGGGCCGGACGCGGCGCTCCGACCCGACAGTCCCCTCGACCCGACTAGCAGCAGTCAAATACGGGACAAGGGCGGTCCCGTACGGGACAAACCAATTTAGCCCAATATACGGGATGTCCCGGCTAATACGGGACAGTTGGCAACACTAATAACATATGAGATATCAGGAAAGAATGGGTTGACCGGGCTTGTACTCACTGGAATTTAGAAGGATGAGAGGGTATCTCACAGAAACATATATTCTTAAGGGATTGGACAGGCTAGATGCAGGAAAAATGTTCCCGATGTTGGGGGAGTCCAGAACCAGGGGTCACAGTTTAAGAATAAGGGGTCGGCCATTGAGGACTGAGATGAGGAAAAACTTTTTCACCCAGAGAGTTGTGAATCTGTGGAATTCTCTGCCACAGAAGGCGGTGGAGGCCGATTCACTGCATGTTTTCAAGAGAGAGTTACATTTAGCTCTCAGGGCTAACGGAATCAAGGGATATGGGGAGAAAGCAGGAACGGGGTACTGATTGGGGATGATCAGCCATGATCACATTGAATGGCGGTGCTGGCTCGAAGGGCCGAATGGCCTACTCCTGCACCTATTTTCTATGTCTATGTTTATAAGTGGCGGGAGCAGCGTTAGGCAAGTGTACTCCGCCATTCAATCTTCGTAGGCCCCCTTCGGTCATGGCTGACCATGGGTGTCTCCAGGGTGCTATTCCCTATATGGAGGACGCCTGTGCGTGATTTTGTTTAACGTGGGGAGACTGGTGCACAGACAGCCACCCCACGGTCCTTGACAGATCTGGGTCAGGATCCAGTGGCGTGGAGTCCAAGACGACCGGAGACCCTCTTCTGCTGCAGCCTTCATCCGCCTTCCCAGCCCGTTGTGACGCTCCACTAAGGTCAGCCATCGTCCTCCGCCTGTTCCACCGTTGAGGTCTTGGTTGGATTGCTCTTTGTCAGAGACCTCCCCCTCGACCTTACCGCCATGGGTGGCCCTACCAGGAGCATAGCTCCAGACGGCATCGCTCTCAGGATCTCAGGTCCACACGAGCTTCTCCACCACGACAAGGTGACAATCCACGGAGAAGATCCGTTCAATCATGGCGGATCTATCTCTCCCTCCGAACCCCATCCTCCTGCCTTCTCCCCATAACCCCTGACACAGAAGATAAAATAGTTGGACTTGGAACTGGGAAATGCCCAAGGGATATGACAAGACGATATAAAGAAGTCTATAATGAATGACATAAAATCACTCATTGCTGTTTCATTAGCCTAAATCCCACCCTCATCGTGTTCTCGCCCATTTTCCCTTCATAAAATCCATCTAATTGCCTTTGTAAATCTATTTGCTTTGACGATTTAAGGTCATCTTCTCTGATTTATTTCGCGGCCTCAAGTCGAGAACTTTCCTGTCGCCTCTTGAGTTTCCATCCATAGCTTCGGAGCTGCCAAAATGGACGTAGACAGCGCGGAAACAGGCCCCTCTGCCCACCGGGTCCGCGCCAAACAGCGACCCCCCCCCCGTACACTAGCACCATCCTACACGCACCAGGGACAATTTACAAATTACAGAAGCCAATGAACTTACAAACCATATCTCAGCGGGTGAGGTAGCGTCTATGGAGTGAAAGAAGGGCCTCGACCCGAAACGTCGCCTATTCCTTCGCTCCATAGACGCTGCCTCGCCCGCTGAGTTTCTCCAGCATTTTTGTCCGCCTTCGGTTTTTCCAGCATCTGCAGTTCTTTCTTATACAAACCATATCTAGTACCCTAATAGGTTTGTACACCTCAAATGGAGTGAGCTGCACGGTGGCGCAGCGGTAGAGTTGCTGCCTCACAGCGCCAGAGACCCCGGTTCGATCCCGACTACGGGCGCCGTCTGTACGGAGTCTGTGCGTTCTCCCCGTGATCTGCGTGGGTTTTACTCCCAGATCTTCGGTTTTCTCCCACACTCCAAAGACGTGCGGGATTGTTGGTTAATTGGCCCAGTGTAAATGTAAATTGGCTCTAGTGCTGGGGTTCCCAACCTGTTTCGTCCCGTTTACACCCCCGGCAACTTTAATAGCACATAACGATGTTAGCTCACTTAGTTATGAGCAACTAATGATGAACCGGTATACCAGAACCAAACACAGTCAGTCAATGACAAAAAAAAATGTACAAATCAACAACAACAAAAAAATCAACAAATTTACCCCCTGCTAGGTGAAATTTACCCCCCTGAGAGTAAATTTACCCCAAGGTTGGGAACCCTTGCTCTAGTGTGTGTAGGATAGTGTTACGGGCCTGTCCCACTTGGGCGTCATTTGCGCGTCATTTACGCAACATCATTTACGCGTCACGACGCACGACGCTCGCAGCGTGACGCTCACGTGATGCGCGCATGGTGCGCGGTGACGTAGGCAGTGACGCGCGGCGCCCCAGGATTTGGGGATGTACAAAATCTTCACGCGCACCATCTGCGTGACGCTCAAGTGGGACAGGCCCTTTGGTGCGCGGGGATCGCTGGTCGGCGCAGACTCGGTGGGCCGAAGGACCCGTTTCCGCGCTGTACCTCTAAACTATCCCAGAGATACTGTGTCGTATATGAGGGTTTTTTCTTTTCTTTTTTTCTTTTTTTCTCTCTTTTTTTGTATGGCTTTTGTAAATATTTGATTAGTGCAAATAATTTGGTGTCCATACAGCTGCTGGTGTACATATGGTGTACATATAGCTGCTAAATTTGTATAAGATAATTATAAGCAGGTGAATAAGGGGTGGGAATTAATAAGCTTTGGCTTCTTCCTGCTCCTTTTCGGACACATACGATTTCATTTATTCATAGATATTGTTTATGACACTTTATAAATCTTCTGGTTTTGTTGTTTTGTTTTTTTGTACGCTGTTTCACACTTGCTTTTTATTCTTTTATTCTGTTCGAAATAAAGAATTAAAGAAGAACCCAAACTAAGCTTTTTTTAAAAATGTTTATTAGAAGTTTTGTACAGTGCAGTGATCTCAAACAAACATAGAATTATACATTTCTTGTACCATTTCTTATTTTTAAACTTTAATAAGAAAAAGGATAGAGAGAGTTAGCAGATAGTAAGTGAGTGAGTGAAAGAGTGGTCCAGGAACACCCATAGGTAGGTATGTTACAAAACTTACCTTCAGTCGCGCTGTAATTCTGCCACTGGCCGTGTGCGCGATTTTGGCGCCTTTAAGGGGGGGCGGGGTTAAAACGCGGGTTTCTCCTCCCTTGTCCTGGGAATATTTTGTTGGAGTACAAGCCTTGGCTGACAAAATCGTTCCTACCGGCGTTTTGTGAATTTTTTATTTTTATTAAACCGTCAATGTCAGCGCTACAGTAATTTTAAAAGCAGCTCCTGAAGCGTCAACGCCGATAACGGGGTCGGATTTCACACACGGGACAGGTAAACGGAAGTGCTTTCTTTAAATGTATAAAAGTGCTTCTTAAGAAGCCTTTAATTCACATTTTGTCATGCGACACGGTGATTTTATTCCCCGAATTAACGGCAGTATTTTTCATGCCAATACGGAGTTAAATTCACCGCAAATCAACGTTCCAAAAGATCGCGTTCCAGAAATCCTCACTCGCAAGATGAATTAAATCCCCATTAATTTACAGGTATTAAACATTCAATTCCTTCCATTTGGCCTGTAAATTCATGAAAATTAGATTTAAAACTTATGTTATATTGTGAATTATTGTGTGAATGTTATTTGGACACTTAGGCTATTTAAAAATGTTAATCTATTCTTAAGAAATTGATAGATGTTTAGATCTAGTAATTGAATTTTGTAATTAGCTACAATTAGGTAACTAACTAATTATATGCTTTACTTTCATGTCTTCGAAGTAAGATTGTTTCATATTTGTTTCAGAATGCTTCAATTTATAATACCTGAAAATTTCTTTCAGTTATCATAATTTTTAAGAAAGTTATGGGCTTTTAACTGTCCTCGATCACAGCTTTTGTGTTAAGTCAATGGAAAAGCAATAGGGAACTAGATGCTAATTTCTGAGTATGATAATGGCCATAACTTTTTTAATACTGAAGATATGAAAGTGAATTAAGTGTCAAATTAAACTTCTTTTTATGCTTTATCTGATGGGATAAATTGCAGACTTTATTTTTAAAATCTCAACATTTTGTAACATTGCTACCATAGGGACGGACCTAAACCACAAGAAACAGTTAAACAAAAACAAAACCAAAAGAAGGAAAAAGGAAAAAAAGTAAGATAAGATAAGACAATATGAAAGGGATGTACCTACTCACCCCTCACCAGGTCCTGAAACCGTTTATTATCAACATTTTGTTGCACCAACCTAAACTAAGCTCAGACTAAATGATGGCACTCCGAATCAAAACATCGCTATCCTGCGTAGACTCAAAATGTCGTGGAATTTCCATCCAGTGAGGATATTTGCAGCCTTGAAACGCAGGAGAAGTTTCCTGTTGAACTCCTGCAGGAAACTCTTGAATGTTTCCCGGATATTGTTTGTTTGCTTCAGTTGTTTTTGATGTCACACCTCTCGAGGTACAATGGGAAGCTGTTTTGTTGCGTGCTACCCAGTCGAGTGGAAGTATACACGTGATTACAATCCAGCCGTCCACAGTGTACAGATACAGGATAAAGGGTATCAAAATAAAGTCCAGTGTAGTCCGATTAAAGACTTGGGAAGGTGGGTCATGACCCGAAACGTCACCCATTCCTTCTCTCCAGAGATGCTGCCTGTCCCGCTGAGTTACTCCAGCATTTTGGGTGTATCTTCGGTTTAAACCAGCATCTGCAGTTCCTTCCTACACAAAGTCCGATTAATGATAGTTTGAGGGTCTCCAATGAGGTAGATGGGAGGTCAGGACTGCTGTCTAGTTGGTGGTAGGATGGTTCAGTTGCCTGATAACAGCCGGGAAGAAACTGTCCCTGAATCTGGAGGTGTGTTTGCGTTTTCACACTTCTGTACCTCTTGCCCGATGGGAGAGGGGAGAAGAGGGAGTGGCTGGGATGAGACTGGTCCTTGATTATGCTGCTGGCCTTGCCGAGGCAGCGAGAGGTGGAGATGGAGTCAATGGAAGGGAGGTTGGTTTGTGCGACGGTCTGGGCTGCGTCCACAATTTGCTGCAACTTCTTGCGGTCTTGGACGGAGCTGTTCCCAAACCAAGCATCCCGATTAAATGCTTTCCACAGTAGATCCATGATAGATGATTGATCGAACTGAGGAAACTGCGCTGGTCTTGGTGGGGAGTGTATCGGGATTTCAAATTTGTTCGTTTAGTTTAGTGATACAGCGCGGAAACAGGCCCTTCGGCCCAACGAGTCCATGCCGACCAGCGATCTCCGCACACTAACACTATCCTACACACACTAGGGATAATTTAAGATTCAAGATTCAAGTGAGTTTATTGTCATGTGTCCCAGATAGGACAATGACATTCTTACTTTGCTGCAGCACAACAGAATATAGTAGACATGAATACAGAACAGATCAGCGTGTCTATATACCATTGTATAAATATATACACACATAAATAAACAGATAAAGTGCAATAGGCTATTAAAGTTTAGATTTTTGTTTGAGTTGAGTTTAATAGCCTGATGGCTGTGGGGAAGTAGCTATTCCTGAACCTGGTCATTGCAGATTTCAGGCTCCTGTACCTTCTACCTGAAGGTAGCAGGGAGATGAGTGTGTGACCAGGATGGTGTGGGTCCTTGATGATGCTGCCAGCCTTTTTGAGGCAGCGACTGCGATAGATCCCCTCGATGGAAGGGAGGTCAGAGCCGATGATGGACTGGGCAGTGGTTAAGTTACCCTTTAAACAAGCCAATTAACCGATAAACCTGTACGCCTTTGGAGTGTGGGTGGAAAGCTGAAGATCTCGGAGAAAACCCACGCGGGTCACGGGGAGGACGTACAAACTCCGTACAGACAAGCACCCCTAGTCGGGATCGAACCCGGGTCTCCGGCGCTGTGAGGCTGCGACTCTACCGCTGCGCCTCCGCGCCAGGCTTCGCGGCATGAAGGATATTGGCAGATAAGGGGGCAGGTTCAACACTGCAATGGGACAGGAATAAGCTCGTAAATGATCACTTAAAAAGCATTGAGGTAGCCCTGTTGACTGGAACGAGAAAGGGCTACCTGAACCTCTAGACGGTGATACAGAGAGACATTGAACATATCTATGAGAGATATAGTAGATAAGACTGTTCGATGAACCTTTGTGACTTTGTCAGCACCAGAAACGTGGCAACTCTTTGTGTACAACCCAGTTGAGGCCTTTCTTAAACCCCTGTCCCACGGTACGAGTTCATTCCAAGAGTTCTCCCCGAGTTTGCCCTGATTCGAACTCGGAGATTTACGGTAATGGCCGCTCGTCGGTACTCGGGGCTCTCGTGGACATTATTCATCATGTTGAAAAATTTTCACGAGTCTTCCCGTGCTTACCTGCCGTTAGCGAGTCTTCCCGAG
>CM075980.1:2729699-2759699 GCA_038087875.1 Malacoraja senta | reverse complement strand
GGAGACAGTGGTGCCGTCAATAGTGAGAGTGGGGTTGTTAATTTTAGTGAGTGTTGGAGCCAATGAGGAGAAATTCTGTTTTGCTACTGTTTAATTTAAGGAAGTTGAGTTGCATCCAAGATTTGATGGCTGATAGGCAAGAGTTGATATGGGAGAGAGGGGGGTGGTGGGGGGACTTGGTGCTGAGATAGATCTGGGTGTCGTCAGCATAGCAGTGGAAGTCCAGGTTGAAGTGACGGAGTATATGACCAAGGGGGAGGATGTAGATGATGAAGAGGAGGGGACCAAGAACGGAGCCTTGGGGAACGCCTCGAGTGACAGTGGCTGTGGCAGAGGTGTGGTTATGGAGAGAGATGAAGTGGGATCGGTTGGAAAGGTAAGAACGGAACCAGCTGAGTGCAGAACCTTCAATGCCAAGGTCCCTAAGTCTGGTGAGCAGGATGTTATGGTTGACGGTATCGAAGGCTGCACTCAGGTCGAGGAGGATGAGGATATTGAGGGAGCCAGTGTCAGCAGAGGTAAGGAGGTCATTGAGTACTTTGAGCAGTTTCTGTGCTATGGAGGGGGCGAAAGCCAGATTGGAGGGGTTGAAATAGGTTATACGCGAGGAGGTGGGAATGAAGTTGCGACGATATGCTCCAGGGTTTTTGAAAGAAAGGGGAGGTTTGAGATAGGGCGGTAGTTAATGAGAGAGGAGGGATCAAGACCAGGTTTCTTTAAGATTGGTGTGACAGCAGCAGTTTTGAAAGCAGAGGGGACAATTCCTTGGGACAATGAGGAGTTGAAAAGATTAGTGAGGTAGGGGCAGAGAGCAGGGAGGCAGGACCTCAGCAGGGGAGCGGGGAGAGGGTCAAGGGAGCAGGTAGTGGGTTTGGAAGAGCTGATGAGTTTGGAGATTTCAGTAGGGGTGACCGGGTCAAACTGGGAGAGAAAGCAGTGAGGGGGAGGGGTATAGAGATCAGCGGAGATGTTGAAAGAAGGGGCCTTGGTAGGTGGTGGAGTAGATGCTGGGGAGTCAGGTACAGGGGATAAAGATTGATAGATGGTGCTGATTTTATCAGCAAAAAAGTGGAGGAATGAGTTGCGGAGATCCGGAGTGGAGGTAGGGAGAGTGATGGCTCGAGGCTTGAGGAGGTTGCAGACTGTGGAGAAGAGGGTTCTGTGGTTTAGGCAGGGGTCAGTGAATATGGAGGAGAGGTAGGCAGATTTAGCAGCAATGAGGGCATTTTTGTAGGCAGTGAGGTGGAGTTTGTAAGCTTCATGGTGGACTGTGAGAGGTGATTTCTTTATGAGTCGTTGAAGTCGGCGACCAATCTGTTTCAGCTTACGAAGTGCAGATGTGTACCAGGGTGAAGATTTATTAAAAGTTACGGTTCTTGTTTTGAGGGGAGCCAGAGTGTTAAGGGAGGTAGACAAGGTGGAATTGAGATGGTTTGTGAGGTCATCAGGTGAGATGTGGGTTGAGTCCAGGGGGGGAGTGGTGGAGAGCAGGTCAGAGAGATGGTGGGGGTCGATGGATTTTAGATTACGGAAGGTGATTTCTCGGAGGAAGCGGGGGCGAGGTGTCGGAGAAGGGATGGTGAACCGTATGAGCTTATGATCCGAGAGGGGGAAGAGGCATGGATGGAGGTCGAGTACCGGTTGATTTGTGGAGCAGACCAGGTCAAGGATGTGCCCTTTGTCATGAGTGGGAAAGGTGACGTGCTGAGTGAGAGAGAAGTTGTCAAGTAGAAAAGCGGATTCAGATGCGAGCTTGCAGGTGGGGGAGTCCATATGAATGTTTAAGTCACCAAGTAGCAGCAGACGTGGGGAGAGAGATGAGACTAGTGTGAGGAATTCAGTGAAGTCAGATAGGAAGGAGGGGTTTGGTTTAGGTGGCCGGTAAATGAGGATGACTGTCATGGAGGAAAGGGCTTTGAAGGCAAGGAATTCAAATTATGCTACTGGGGGAGGGTGAGTTCAGCGATCGGAAAGTTCTGGCTGAAAATAACAGCGAGGCCGCCTCCTTGGCGGGAGAGGCGGGGTTTGGAAATATAATGAAACCCAGATAATGGTAGATGGGGCATTTTGGACGGGTTGAGCTGCCAGGCCTGTTTCCATGCTGTAGGGGGCTTGAGGGGATCTTAAATCAATTCAATCATTTAATGCGTGCCAGCTCTTTAATCCCAGATTTGACTTTATTAACCCAGTTTAGTAATGTCCTGCGGCAGTAATGGGATTGAGGTTGTGATGACATTAATCCGGGCGCGTACGGATTAGCAAAACATTACCGTAAAGTCCAAATCCGTGGAGCAGCTGGTGACAGAAGGGCTGACCCACCCGGTCTAACGACAGCGAACTCAACGCGGGACGTGCGCTGAACTGGAGTAAAGGGCCTGCCTGTCCCACTTAAGGGCCCGTCCCACTTGCCGATTATTTTCGGCGACTGCCGGCGTCATATCAGCGTGGCCAAAAGATTTTGAACATTTCAAAACTCGGCGGCGACCAAAATAAAAGCGACACTTGAAAAAAACACCGCGCGTCAATACGTCATCACGCTGCATCACGGCCGTGAATTTTTCGGTGACCTGATACGTCAGTCAATGATGCCGGCAGTCGCCGAAAAAATCGCTAAGTGGGACAGGCCCTTTAGGCGTTTTTTTTAGGAGACTACAGGCGACTAGGCTGTCGCCACATGGTCGCTGGGGTGTCGCCTGTATGGTCTCCTCACTCGCCCAAAGAATCGTAGAGTCTTGCTGGTCGCCGCTGAATTTTTAAATGTTCACAACTTTTCGCCGAATGTTGTCTTGACACTAATGGGGATAGCCTGATGTAGCCCTGATGTAGTCTGATGTAGTCTGATGTAGTCTAATGTAGTCTGATGTAGTCTGATGTAGTCTGATGTAGTCTGATGTAGTCTGATGTAGTCTGATGTAGGTCTGATGTAGTCTGATGTAGCCCTGGTGTAGTCTGATGTAGTCTGATGTAGCCCTGGTGTAGCCTGATGTAGCCCTGGTGTAGCCTGATGTAGCCCTGATGTAGCCCTGATGTAGTCTGATGTAGCCCTGGTGTAGTCTGATGTAGCCTGATGTAGCCCTGGTGTAGCCTGATGTAGCCCTGGTGTAGCCTGATGTAGCCCTGATGTAGCCCTGATGTAGCCCTGATGTAGCCCTGATGTAGCCCTGATGTAGCCCTGATGTAGCCCTGATGTAGTCTGATGTAGTCTGATGTAGTCTGATGTAGTCTGATGTAGTCCTGGTGTAGCCTGATGTAGCCTGATGTAGCCCTGATGTAGCCCTGATGTAGTCTGATGTAGTCTGATATAGCCCTGATGTAGCCCTGATGTAGCCCTGATGTAGTCTGATGTAGCCCTGATGTGGTCTGATGTAGCCCTGATGTAGCCCTGATGTAGCCCTGGTGTAGCCCTGGTGTAGCCTGATGTAGTCTGATGTAGCCCTGATGTAGCCCTGATGTAGTCCTGATGTAGTCTGATGTAGTCTGATATAGCCCTGATGTAGCCCTGATGTAGCCCTGATGTAGGTCTGATGTAGCCTGATGTAGTCTGATGTAGCCCTGATGTAGCCCTGATGTAGTCTGATGTAGTCTGATATAGTCTGATGTAGTCTGATGTAGTCTGATATAGCCCTGATGTAGCCCTGATGTAGCCCTGATGTAGCCCTGATGTAGCCCTGATGTAGCCTGATGTAGCCCTGATGTAGCCCTGATGTAGTCTGATGTAGTCTGATATAGCCCTGATGTAGCCCTGATGTAGCCCTGATGTAGTCCTGATGTAGCCTGATGTAGTCTGATGTAGCCCTGATGTAGCCCTGATGTAGGTCTGATGTAGCCCTGATGTAGCCCTGATGTAGTCTGATGTAGCCCTGATGTGGTCTGATGTGGTCTGATGTAGCCCTGATGTGGTCTGATGTAGTCTGATGTAGTCTGATGTAGTCTGATGTAGTCTGATGTAGTCTGATGTAGTCTGATGTAGTCTGATGTAGTCTGATGTAGGTCTGATGTAGCCCTGATGTAGTCTGATGTAGCCCTGATGTGGTCTGATGTAGCCCTGGTGTAGTCTGATGTAGCCCTGATGTGGTCTGATGTAGCCCTGATGTAGCCCTGATGTAGCCCTGATGTAGTCTGATGTAGGTCTGATGTAGCCCTGATGTAGCCCTGATGTAGCCTGATGTAGCCCTGATGTGGTCTGATGTAGCCCTGATGTAGCCCTGATGTGGTCTGATGTAGCCTGATGTAGCCCTGATGTAGTCTGATGTAGGTCTGATGTAGGTCTGATGTGGTCTGATGTAGTCTGATGTAGCCCTGATGTAGCCTGATGTAGCCCTGATGTAGCCCTGATGTAGCCCTGATGTAGCCCTGATGTAGCCCTGATGTAGTCTGATGTAGCCCTGATGTAGCCCTGATGTAGCCCTGATGTAGCCCTGATGTAGCCCTGATGTAGTCTGATGTAGTCTGATGTAGTCTGATGTAGTCTGATGTAGTCTGATGTAGCCCTGATGTGGTCTGATGTAGCCTGATGTAGCCTGATGTGGTCTGATGTAGCCTGATGTAGCCCTGATGTGGTCTGATGTAGCCTGATGTAGCCCTGATGTAGCCCTGATGTAGCCCTGATGTGGTCTGATGTAGCCCTGATGTAGCCCTGATGTAGCCCTGATGTAGCCCTGATGTAGCCCTGATGTAGCCTGATGTAGCCCTGATGTGGTCTGATGTAGCCTGATGTAGCCCTGATGTAGCCCTGATGTAGCCCTGATGTAGCCCTGATGTGGTCTGTAGCCTGATGTAGCCCTGATGTAGCCCTGATGTAGTCTGATGTAGTCTGATGTAGTCTGATGTAGTCTGATGTAGTCTGATGTAGTCTGATGTAGGTCTGATGTAGTCTGATGTAGTCTGATGTAGTCTGATGTAGTCTGATGTAGTCTGATGTAGTCTGATGTAGTCTGATGTAGTCTGATGCAGCCCTGATGTAGCCCTGATGTAGCCCTGATGTAGTCTGATGTAGCCCTGATGTAGCCCTGATGTAGCCCTGATGTAGTCTGATGTAGTCTGATGTAGCCCTGATGTAGCCCTGATGTAGTCTGATGTAGTCTGATGTAGCCCTGATGTAGCCCTGATGTAGCCCTGATGTAGTCTGATGTAGCCTGATGTAGCCCTGATGTAGCCCTGATGTAGTCTGATGTGGTCTGATGTAGCCCTGATGTAGCCCTGATGTAGCCCTGATGTAGCCCTGATGTAGCCCTGATGTAGTCTGATGTGGTCTGATGTAGCCCTGATGTAGCCCTGATGTAGCCCTGATGTAGCCCTGATGTAGTCTGATGTAGTCTGATGTAGTCTGATGTAGCCCTGATGTAGCCCTGATGTAGTCTGATGTAGTCTGATGTAGCCCTGATGTAGCCCTGATGTAGTCTGATGTAGTCTGATGTAGTCTGATGTAGTCTGATGTAGTCTGATGTAGCCCTGATGTAGTCTGATGTAGTCTGATGTGGCCCTGATGTAGTCTGATGTAGTCTGATGTAGTCTGATGTAGTCTGATGTAGCCCTGATGTAGTCTGATGTAGTCTGATGTGGCCCTGATGTAGCCCTGATGTAGCCCTGATGTAGTCTGATGTAGTCTGATGTAGGTCTGATGTAGTCTGATGTAGTCTGATGTAGTCTGATGTAGTCTGATGTAGTCTGATGTAGCCCTGATGTAGTCTGATGTAGTCTGATGTAGCCCTGATGTAGCCCTGATGTAGCCCTGATGTAGCCCTGATGTAGGTCTGATGTAGCCCTGATGTAGCCCTGATGTAGCCCTGATGTAGCCCTGATGTAGTCTGATGTAGTCTGATGTAGCCCTGATGTAGCCCTGATGTAGCCCTGATGTAGCCCTGATGTAGGTCTGATGTAGCCCTGATGTAGCCCTGATGTAGCCCTGATGTAGGTCTGATGTAGCCCTGATGTAGCCCTGATGTAGCCCTGATGTAGCCCTGATGTAGTCTGATGTAGGTCTGATGTAGCCTGATGTAGTCTGATGTAGTCTGATGTAGCCCTGATGTAGGTCTGATGTAGTCTGATGTAGGTCTGATGTAGCCCTGATGTAGCCCTGATGTAGCCCTGATGTAGTCTGATGTAGGTCTGATGTAGCCTGATGTAGTCTGATGTAGTCTGATGTAGTCTGATGTAGCCCTGATGTAGCCCTGATGTAGCCCTGATGTAGCCCTGATGTAGTCTGATGTAGGTCTGATGTAGTCTGATGTAGTCTGATGTAGGTCTGATGTAGTCTGATGTAGTCTGATGTAGTCTGATGTAGCCCTGATGTAGGTCTGATGTAGTCTGATGTAGGTCTGATGTAGTCTGATGTAGCCCTGATGTAGCCCTGATGTAGCCCTGATGTAGTCTGATGTAGGTCTGATGTAGCCTGATGTAGTCTGATGTAGGTCTGATGTAGTCTGATGTAGGTCTGATGTAGTCTGATGTAGGTCTGATGTAGTCTGATGTAGGTCTGATGTAGTCTGATGTAGGTCTGATGTAGTCTGATGTAGGTCTGATGTAGTCTGATGTAGGTCTGATGTAGGTCTGATGTAGTCTGATGTAGGTCTGATGTAGCCTGATGTAGGTCTGATGTAGGTCTGATGTAGTCTGATGTAGGTCTGATGTAGTCTGATGTAGGTCTGATGTAGTCTGATGTAGGTCTGATGTAGTCTGATGTAGTCTGATGTAGCCCTGATGTAGGTCTGATGTAGTCTGATGTAGGTCTGATGTAGTCTGATGTAGGTCTGATGTAGGTCTGATGTAGTCTGATGTAGGTCTGATGTAGTCTGATGTAGGTCTGATGTAGGTCTGATGTAGTCTGATGTAGGTCTGATGTAGTCTGATGTAGGTCTGATGTAGTCTGATGTAGTCTGATGTAGTCTGATGTAGCCCTGATGTAGGTCTGATGTAGTCTGATGTAGGTCTGATGTAGTCTGATGTAGGTCTGATGTAGGTCTGATGTAGTCTGATGTAGTCTGATGTAGTCTGATGTAGCCCTGATGTAGGTCTGATGTAGTCTGATGTAGCCCTGATGTAGTCTGATGTAGTCTGATGTAGCCCTGATGTAGGTCTGATGTAGTCTGATGTAGGTCTGATGTAGTCTGATGTAGTCTGATGTAGTCTGATGTAGGTCTGATGTAGTCTGATGTAGGTCTGATGTAGTCTGATGTAGGTCTGATGTAGTCTGATGTAGGTCTGATGTAGTCTGATGTAGCCCTGATGTAGTCTGATGTAGTCTGATGTATGTCTGATGTAGCCTGATGTAGTCTGATGTAGTCTGATGTAGGTCTGATGTAGTCTGATGTAGTCTGATGTAGTCTGATGTAGCCCTGATGTAGGTCTGATGTAGTCTGATGTAGGTCTGATGTAGTCTGATGTAGGTCTGATGTAGTCTGATGTAGGTCTGATGTAGTCTGATGTAGGTCTGATGTAGTCTGATGTAGTCTGATGTAGTCTGATGTAGTCTGATGTAGTCTGATGTAGTCTGATGTAGGTCTGATGTAGCCTGATGTAGTCTGATTTAGCCCTGATGTGGTCTGATGTAGTCTGATGTAGTCTGATGTAGGTCTGATGTAGTCTGATGTAGGTCTGATGTAGCCTGATGTAGTCTGATGTAGTCTGATGTAGTCTGATGTAGTCTGATGTAGTCTGATGTAGTCTGATGTAGTCTGATGTAGTCTGATGTGGTCTGATGTAGTCTGATGTAGTCTGATGTAGTCTGATGTAGTCTGATGTAGTCTGATGTGGTCTGATGTAGTCTGATGTAGCCCTGATGTAGTCTGATGTGGTCTGATGTGGTCTGATGTAGTCTGATGTAGCCCTGATGTAGTCTGATGTGGTCTGATGTGGTCTGATGTAGTCTGATGTAGTCTGATGTAGTCTGATGTAGTCTGATGTGGTCTGATGTGGTCTGATGTAGTCTGATGTAGTCTGATGTAGCCCTGATGTAGTCTGATGTGGTCTGATGTGGTCTGATGTAGTCTGATGTAGTCTGATGTAGTCTGATGTAGTCTGATGTAGTCTGATGTAGTCTGATGTAGTCTGATGTAGTCTGATGTAGCCCTGATGTAGCCTGATGTAGCCCTGATGTAGCCCTGATGTGGTCTGATGTAGCCTGATGTAGCCCTGATGTAGCCCTGATGTAGCCCTGATGTAGCCCTGATGTAGCCCTGATGTAGTCTGATGTAGCCTGATGTAGCCCTGATGTAGCCCTGATGTAGCCCTGATGTAGCCCTGATGTAGCCCTGATGTAGCCCTGATGTAGCCCTGATGTAGCCTGATGTAGCCCTGATGTAGCCCTGATGTAGTCTGATGTAGTCTGATGTAGGTCTGATGTAGCCCTGATGTAGTCTGATGTAGCCCTGATGTGGTCTGATGTAGCCCTGATGTAGTCTGATGTAGCCCTGATGTAGCCCTGATGTAGTCTGATGTAGCCCTGATGTAGCCCTGATGTAGTCTGATGTAGTCTGATGTAGCCCTGATGTAGCCCTGATGTAGTCTGATGTAGCCCTGATGTAGCCCTGATGTAGTCTGATGTAGCCCTGATGTAGCCCTGATGTAGTCTGATGTAGCCCTGATGTGGTCTGATGTAGCCCTGATGTGGTCTGATGTAGCCCTGATGTGGTCTGATGTGGTCTGATGTAGTCTGATGTAGCCCTGATGTAGTCTGATGTAGCCCTGATGTAGTCTGATGTGGTCTGATGTAGCCCTGATGTAGTCTGATGTAGTCTGATGTAGTCTGATGTAGTCTGATGTAGTCTGATGTAGCCCTGATGTAGTCTGATGTAGTCTGATGTGGTCTGATGTAGCCTGATGTAGTCTGATGTAGCCCTGATGTAGTCTGATGTAGCCTGATGTAGTCTGATGTAGCCCTGATGTAGTCTGATGTAGCCCTGATGTAGCCCTGATGTGGCCCTGATGTAGCCCTGATGTAGCCCTGGTGTAGGTGCTGTCGTCAGGATGATGTAGAATGTCGCCAGGATGATGAAAGGGCCTGTCCCACTTGGTGATTTTTTCGGCGACTGCCACAGAAGGCTGTGGATATGTTTAAAGTGGGGATAGATAGATTCTTGATTAGTATGGGTGTCAGAGGCTAGGGGGACAAGGCAGGAGAGAGGAGGGAGAGGTCGATCAGCCATGATTGAATGGCGGAGTAGACTTGATAGGTCGAATGGCCTAATTCTGCTCCTACGGCCTGTGAACTTAAGAAAACGGCTCACGCTATTCCAAACGTGGCCTCACCAGCGCCTCGTGAAGCCTCAGTTCCAACCTTGTATTTCGGCAAGAGATGATCAGGCCATCGCAGTGTTTGTGCCGCTAAACCTGTTACCCTGAGGGCCCAGTGAATCATCTGGCTATTGTGACTTTCAAAGCCCACTCCGGCAACTGCAGGGATGTAAATTCAATGAAGGAATTAAATCAATTGGGAATTAAAATAATTGGAGCCTGTGATTCAACAGTGACTGTGAGACTGACTGCCCGCAAAGCACAGCAAGGCTGACGCAAACTCCTCGGGGAAGGGGCGGCAGGGGGGCGCAGCGGGTAGAGCTGCTGCCTGGCGGAGACAGACACCCCCGGGTTCGATCCTGCCCCCCCCCCCCGGGTGCTTGTCTGTACGGAGTTGCACCTTCTCCCCGTGACCCGCGTGGGTTTTCTCCAGGTGCCCCGGTTTCCTCCCGCCCTCCAAAGACGCGCAGGTTCGTAGGTTGATCGGCGTCAGTAAAATTGTAAATTGGACACGCTAGAGGCAGGAAACATGTTCCCGATGTTGGGGGGAGTCCAGAACCAGGGGCCACACAGTTTAAGAATAAGGGGTCGGCCATTTAGAACGGAGACGAGGAAACACTTTTTCTCACAGAGAGTGGTGAGTTTGTGGAATTCTCTGCCTCAGAGGGCGGTGGAGGCCGGTTCTCTGGATACTTTCAAGAGAGAGCTAGATAGGGCTCTTAAAGATAGTGGAGTCAGGGGATATGGGGAGAAGGCAGGAACGGGGTACTGATTGTGGATGATCAGCCATGATCACATCGAAGGGCCAAATGGCCTACTCCTGCACCTATTGTCTATTGTCTATTGTCCCTGTCATGTGCGTGTGTACGGGGTGATCGCTGGTCAGCGCCGACTTGTTGGGCCAAAGCGAAGAACTCCCCCTCCCATTCCCAATCCGACCTTTCTGTCCTGAGCCTCCCCCATTGTCAGAGTGAGGCCCAGCGCAAATTGGATAAATAGCACCTCACATTTAGCTTGGGCAGCTTACACCACAGCGGTTTCTCTCACTTCAAGTAACCCTTGCATCCCCTCTCTCCACCCTTCCCCGACCTAATCATTGTACTACTTTCACTAACATTCTGCTGAGTTCCACTCTTTCTATCACTCATTCCCCACTGCCAACAATGGACCATTGTGGGCTCTACCTTTCCATATACATTGTTGCTGGCTTGGATACCTTTCATTCATTTGTTCTATATATATCTTTTCACATCTCTAGTTTCCCTCTCCCCTGACTTTCAGTCTGAAGAAGGGTCTCGACCCGAAACGTCACCCGTTCCTTCCCTCCAGAGACGCTGCCTGCCCCGCTGAGTTACTCCAGCGTTTTGTGTCTGTCAAACAGGTCCAATCCTCCTCTGGTTTTCTCCACCTTTGACTGTCTTTGATCGGACTTTGCTGGCTTTACCTGGCACTAAACGTTATTCCCTTACCATGTATCAGTACACTGTAAATACGTTATTCCCTTACCATGTATCAGTACACTGTAAATGGATCGATTGTAATCATGTGTTGTCTTTCCGCTGACTGGTTAGCACGCGACAAAAAGCTTTTCACTGTACCTCGGTACACGTGACAATAAACTGAACTGAGGCGAACTGAACCGAACCACGGTGGCGCAGCGGGTAGAGTTGCTGCCTCACAGCGCCAGAGACCCGGGTTCGATCCCGGCTACGGGTGCTGTCTGTACGGAGTTTTGTACTTTCTCCCCGTGACCCGCGTGGGTTTTCTCCGAGATCTCCGCTTACTTCCCACACCCCAAAGACGTACAGGTTTGTAGGTTCATTGGTATAAATGCAAATTACCCCTAGCGTGTGTGTGTGTAGGATAGTGTATAGATCTTCATCCAACCCTAAACTCAACTTGTGACTTTAATTTGGTGTTAAACCAATTTACTTTTTAAAAAACTCAATAAATGGAGACCATTTAAAAAAAAATAATTCTGGTTTGTCAATTAAGACAAGTCTTATTTTTTCCAAATGCAAGGTCTTAGTCATTTCCGTAACCCACATTTTAATTGTGGGGGCTGCTGTTTTTTTCCAAAATTTAAGTATTAATTTGTTCGCAGTTATTAAACTGTAATCAAGAAAGTGTCTCTGACTTATGGTAAAGTTTTTGGTAATTCTGATAATCCTAATATTATTATTTTGGATCTGGGTCCAGTTGATTATCGATATCTGTTGGTGTTAGTGCGCGGGGATCGCTGGTCGGCGCGGACTCGGTGGGACGAAGGGGCCTGTTTCCGCGCCGTATCTCTGAACCACCCTTTTATAAAATCAAAACGCTGGGGGAAAAAATGCTCTCTCGTCCCCTCTGTCAATTGATTCATGCGACCTCTTTTCATTCTACTTTAGGAATACAGCCAATAACTAACCTGAGGACCTGAAGGCCATTTTTTCCTTTATGTCGACTCCACAAATAGACTTCTTTGATGTATGTGTCAGAGCTGTAGCTGGAAGCTTTTCACACGGCAATGGGAAAGTGATAGCCTTTCACCGGAGCCAGCGAGTATATTTATCTCCTCTGTCAGCCTAATACACTTTATACAATTCCTGGCTGTAGGTGTAGTGTAACACAACGCTGATATGAAAACATTTGGAGAGCCCACAGGGGGTGTGGGTGGAGGAGGAAAGTGCCAATTTAAAAGAACACAAGAGGCCATTGTCAGCCCAAGTGTCCGAAGTTTAGAAACATAGAAACATAGAAAATAGGTGCAGGAGTAGGCCATTCGGCCCTTCGAGCCTGCACCGCCATTCAATATGATCATGGCTGATCATCCAACTCAGTATCCTGTACCTGCCTTCTCTCCATACCCCCTGATCCCTTTAGCCACAAGGGCCACATCTAACTCCCTCTTAAATATAGCCAATGAACTGGCCTCGACTACCCTCTGTGGCAGAGAGTTCCAGAGATTCACCACTCTCTGTGTTTAAAGGGCCAGTCCCACTTGGGGCGACATTTTCGGCGAGAGCCCGGAAAGCGGTTGTCGGGGCGTGGTCGGGGCGTGACGCGGGGTGACGCATGTAGTGACGCGCGGTGTCTCCCTGCCACCCCTGGATTTTGGAATGTTCAGAATTTGGGGTGTCTGATCATGTCGTACGCCCTGTCACACGCTGACGTACGCTGTCCTGCGGGTGACGCCCGGTGACGCGGGTATATAAAGCGCCGACTTATCCGTTAGAAAGTTATTGGTCCTTAGATTTATTGTTGATAAGTTCATACCCAATGTGATTATTATACTTCGGTGTAACCTACTTGTGTTGTGAAGGAGAGTGTCGCGGCTTGACGTGACGGTGACGCGGAGTGTCGTACAACTTGACGGTTTTTAGGGCGTCAGTCGCTGACGTTCACAATCGCCGAAAAAATCGCCCTTAAGTCTGTCCCGGCTAATTCCCTTCCTTCTCCAGGAAGGGAGAGATTTTTTAGTCTCCTTGCATTGAATAAAAATTGGGTCGTACAGCGTAGAAACAGGCCCTTCGGCCCAACTTGCCAACATGCCCCAGCTACACTAGTCCCCACCTGCCCGCGTTTGGCCCACGCGGCCCATCCAATTATGCCTCCCTAGTCACCTTCCCCCTCAGGCAACAATGACCCATTCCACATTTCCATCTGCTTTGATCTGTCCTTTTCACACCTTACCCTTCCTTACCTCTGTGTCTCCCTCCTCCCCTGACTCTCAGTCTGAAGAAGGGTCTCGACGCAAAACGTCGCCCATTCCTTCTCTCCAGTGATGCTGCCTGTCCCGCTGAGTCAAGGGCCTGTCCCACTTGGCGTGTTTTTTCGGCGACAGCCGGCATCATTGACCGACGTATCAGGTCGCTGAAAAATACGCGGCGTGACGTGGCGTGACGACGTATTGACGCGCGGTGTTTTTTCAAGTGTCGCAACATTTTTTTTGTCGCCGCTTGGTTTTGAAATGTTCAAAATCTTTCAGCGACACTGATATGACGCCGGCAGTCGCCGAAAAAAATCGGCCAAGTGGGACAGGCCCTTAACTCAGCCATTGGCTGTGTGGATATTCTATTGTCACATGTGACAAGTCACGGTGAAGTTCGTTGCGTGCATCCCGTGTCACGGCGGGCCCCCCGCGCCGGGTCCCCGTTGTCCTTCCCCCCCCCCCACCATGGTGCTCCCCCCACACCGGCCCCTCCTCTGTTCCTCCCCCCGGCAGCGGCGTCCTCACTCCCGCGCGGTCCGTCCTCGTCCGTCGGTCAGCACCGTCATCGTCCGCCGCACCGATCTCTCCACCATGGCCGCCGGGTCCGCTCCTGACGCCTCCGGGGCGCCGTCCGTGGAAGGACATTCTTGCTATTGAGGGAGTGCAGCGTAGGTTCACCAGGTTAATTCCCCGGGATGGCGGGACTGTCATATGCTGAGAGAATGGAGCGGCTGGGCTTGTACACTCTGGAGTTTAGAAGGATGAGAGGGCATCTTACTGAAACATATAAGATTATTAAGGGTTTGGACATACTCGCGGCAGGAAACATGTTCCCGATGTTGGGGGAGTCCAGAACCAGGGGCCACAGTTTAAGAATAACGGGGAAAGCCATTTAGAACGGAGACGAGGAAACACTTTTTCACACAAAGAGTTGTGTCTGTGGAGTTCTCTGCCTCAGAGGGCGGTCGAGGCCGGTTCTCTGGATGCTTCCAAGAGAGAGCTAGATAGGCTCTTAAAGATAGCAGTCAGGGGATATGGGGAGAAGGCAGGAACGGGGTACTGATTGGGGATGATCAGCCATGATCACATTGAATGGCGGTGCTGGCTCGAAGGGCCAAATGGCCTACTCCTGTACCTATTGTCTATTGTCTATTGACCCGGGCTGCAGGCTCCGCAGGCCCGGGGGTCCCTCCGTGTCTATCCATGTGCATATCTATAATGATGTTTGCAGGACTCAAGGGCCTGAGCTACAGGGAAAGGTTAAGCAGGCAAGGACTTTATTCCTTTGAGTGAATGAGGCTGACGGGAGATCTTATAGAGGTGCACAAAATGGTGAGAGGAATAGATCGGGTAGACGCACAGTCTTACCTAGTGTAGGGGAATCAAGAACCAGAGGACATAGGTTCAAGGTGAGGGGGAAAAGATGTAATAGGAACCTGAAGGGTAACTTTTTACACAAAGGGTTGTGTTTGTATAGAACATGCTGCCAGAGGAGGTAGTTGAGGCAGGTAATATCACGTTCGTGAAACATTCGGGCAAGTAGGTGGATAGGACAGGTTTGGAGGGATATGGGCCAAATGCAGGCAGGCGGGACCAGCGTAGGTGGGGCAAGTTGATCCAATAGACAATAGACAATAGGTGCAGGAGTAGGCCATTCCGCCCTTCGAGCCATTCAATGTGATCATGGCTGATCATCCCCAATCAGTACCCCGCTCCTGCCTTCTCCCCATATCCCCTGACTCCGCTATTTTTAAGAGCCCTATCTAGCTCTCTCATGAAAGCATCCGGAGAACCGGCCTCCACCGCCCTCTGAGGCAGAGAATTCCACAGACTCACCACTCTCTGTGTGAAAAAGGGGCCTCTTTCTGTGAGGTGTGAATGCCTCTGTCAGAAATTAAGGGCGGCACGGTGGAGCTGCTGCCTCACAGCGCTGGAGACCCCGGGTTCGATCCTGACCACGGGTGCTGTCTGTACGGAGTTTGCGCGTTCTCCCCGCGACCTGCGTGGGTTCTGCAACGATCGGTGGACCATACCAATGAGAGCCGTTATTATTTGCAGCCACAACTGAGCATGCCAAGTGTTTGCTTGGCAGTTTTTAAGAACTGCAAGCTAAAAGGTAAATCTGCCAGATTTTTGTCAGCTCCATAGATTATCAGGCACCTGCAAAAAAAAGAAAAAACTGTTCTGGAAAAGGTTTTTAATCAGAATTGTCCCAGCCCGAGGGCCTTTCTATTAGCATTGAAGGTCAAAATGATCTTTAAAACTGTATCGGAAGGTTAGTTCTCCAAACAGCAGAATCAATATGGTGTGATCTGGTGTGCAAGTCAATATGCAGTTCTTAGATATTTTTAACATTTTGTAGGCAGAATCATCAGTTTTAAGGGGAGTGTTAAAGAAAGAACTGCAGATGCTGGAAAAATTGGTAGGCAAAAATGCTGGAGAAACATGGCTGGCTTGAAGGACTGAATGGCCTACTCCTGCACCTATTGTCTATGGTCTATTGTACTCATGCGTTTAAAGGAACTGCAGGAGCTGGTTTAAATCGAAGATAGGCACAAAAAACTGGAGTCTGTCCCGCCGAGTTACTCCAACATTTGGTGTCTATCACCTACCCACGTTCACCAGAGATGCTGCCTGACCCATCCAGTTACTCCATCGCTTTGGGCCTTTTCTTCTGCGAGCCAGAAACTGCAGTTCCTTGTTCCTCCATCCGTTTAATTTTGTGTTTCGTCCGCCTAGCACCCTCTGGTTTATCCAATAATCACCCCCTTTCTCAAGTGTATTATCTCTGCTATGATTGGGTTGAAAGGTGAGGTAGAGGGTGCGATTGTTTTTAAATGCAGACCAATCTGGGACACAGCTGAGTCACTCCACGCGCGAAACTTGCAAAGTTGTTCGGGTGTGACAGGATACTTGTGAGCGCCGACCCTCGACTCTCTGCACCACTGCTCCAGGTCTGGCAGCTGACAATAGTTTAGTTCGGACAGTCGCAAGACGCTGGAGTAACTCAGCGGGACAGGCAGCATCTCTGGAGAGAAGGTATGGGTGGCGTTTTAGGGTCGAGACCCTTAGACAATAGACAATAGGTGCAGGAGTAGGCCATTCGGCCCTTCGAGCCAGCACCACCATTCAATGTGATCATGGCTGATCATCCCCAATCAATACCCCGTTCCTGCCTTCTTCCCATATCCCCTGACTCCGCTATTTTTAACAGCCCTATCTAGCTCTCTCTCGAAAGCATCCAGAGAACCTGCCTCCACCGCCCTCTGAGGCAGAGAATTCCACAGACTCACCACTCTCCGTGAGAAAAAGTGTTTCCTCGTCTCCGTTCTAAATGGCTTATCCCTTATTCTTAATACTGTGGCCCCTGGTTCTGGAGTGGAGTGTGGGAGGAAACCGAAGGTCGTGGAGGTAACCCTCGCAGGTCACGGGGAGAACGTACAAACTCCGTACAGACAGCGCCCGTAGTCAGGATCGAACCCGGGGCTTCCGGCGCTGTGAGGAAGCAACTCTACCCGCTGCGCCAGCGTGCCGCCCCATTAGGATGCACAGTGAATGAAGCCACGCTTTGACCTTGTGCGCACAGCTGCTGTCGTCTATATTGGACTTCTCCTGCGCAGCTATTTCCAGGGGATTGCTTTTTAGTTTTTCATTTCCCCCGCAGATCTGAAAAGCTGTTTCAACAGCTTCAAGCCCTCCGATTGTCCAGGGGGTCGGTCGGTTACCAGGCGAGCGCTGTCTGATTGAAGAGAAATTTCCTGTTTGTTGCCGTTCAGAAGCGCTTCACTCGTGGCTGTTTGCTCGGGGCTTGATCTTTACCTCGCCTTCTTCCCGCACGTATACTTCCTTCCTTCCTTCCTTCCCGCCAGTCCCCGCTGAATCCCAGCATGGAAACCGTGCCTTTCCTTTCATCCGGTGGAGAACTGAAGCCCCTGTCCCACTTAGGCGATTTTCTCGGCGACTACAGGCGACTAGGCTGTCGCCACATGGTCGCGGGGTGACGCCTGTATGGCCGTGACTCGTCTCCTCAAGTCGCCTTAAAGTCCCTGTCCCACTGTACGAGTTCATTCAATAGTTCTCCCGAGTTTCCCCTGATTCGAACTCGGAGATTTACGGTAATGGCCGCTCGTCGGTACTCGGGGCTCTCGTGGACATTTTTCAACATGTTGAAAAATCTTCACGAGTCTTCCCGAGCTTACCGCGTTTCCCGAGTACCTGCCATTAGCGTTACGAGCCGCTAAGAGACGTCCCCGAGCTCCGAGGTACCCGCTACGCACATTCTACGTGCTTACCACGAGTTTGATTTTTTTTTTAACTCGGGAGAGCTCTTGGATGAACTCGTACAGTGGGACAGTGGGACAGGGCTTTAAGAGTCGTAACGTTTTTCTGGTCACCGCTGGACTTTGAAATGTTCGAAACTTTTCGGCGACTGTGGGCTTGACGTAGCTTCTCCTCTCCTGACGTAGGTGCTGTCGTAGGTTGTCGCCAGAATGACGCAGGTTGTCGCCAGGTGCTGTCCCCCTCCGGCAGCCCGTTCCTTACACCCACCACCCTTTGTGTGAAAAAAGTCACCCCTCGGGTTCTGATTAAATCTTACCCCCCTCACCTTAAACTCGATTAGTACGGTTGTCAAGGGTTTACGGGGAAAAAGGCAGGAGAATGGGGTTGAGAAGGAAAGATAGATGAGCCATGATTGAATGGCGGAGTAGACTTGACGGGCCGAATGACCAGATTCTGCTCCTAGGACTTATGAACCTTTTTCAATCAGAGGGTGGTGGGGATATAGAACAAGCTGCCAGAGGCAGGCATTACTGCCCTCAACGTATATGTCTACTTTGAAGAAACTCTCCGACGAGAGTTCTGGGCAGTCTGAAGAAGGGTCTCGACCTGAAACGTCACCCATTCCTTCTCTGCAGAGATGCTGCCTGTCCTGCTGAGTTACTCCAGCATTTTGTGTCTACCTTCGGTTTAAACCAGCATCTGCAGTTCCTTCTTATGCAGTTACTTTGACTCATTGATGGCGGGGGCCGTGCACGCTCAAATAAAAGTCTGTTCCAGCTTCCCCCGTAAATCTCAATCAGTCCCATAGCAACAATAGACAATAGGTGCAGGAGTAGGCCATTCGGCCCTTCGAGCCATTCAATGTGATCACGGCCGATCATCCCACAATCAGTACCCCGTTCCTGCCTTCTCCCCATATCCCCTCACTCCGCTGTCTTTAACAGCCCTATCTAGCTCTCTCGTGAAAGCATCCAGAGAACCGGCCTCCACCGCCCTCTGAGGCAGAGAATTCCACAGGCTCACAACTCTCTGTGGTGAAAGCCAGGTGAGGATTGTAAAATTGGGCCTGGGATGGAGATAAACGATTTCCAATCTGACTAGAAGTCGCACTGAAATTCCGCTTCATCCTTCTGGAATGTCAAGAACTGGCTGGCTGGAAAGGAAAGTATGAGCAAGTTAAAACTTGATGCCAGGTTTCACAGACACATTGTTGGAAACAAGACACCATCAAATTCAGGGGTTCCAGGGAAGGAAAATAACTTTAGCAAGTGGCTAAGCAATCCTATTATATACATATATATATATATATATTGAGTAGACAAATAAATATATATATATTCTCATTTACACGCACATTCATATGGACAAATAAATATATATAAGGTAGACAAAAATGCTGGAGAAACTCGGCGGGTGAGGCAGCATCTATGGAGGGAAGGAATAGGTGACGTTTCGGGTCGAGACCCGGAAGGGTCTCGACCCGAAACGTCGCCTATTCCTTCCCTCCATAGATGCTGCCTCACCCGCCGAGTTTCTCCAGCATTTTTGTCATCAGTCTGAAGAAGGGTCTCGACCCGAAATGTCGCCTATTCCCTTCCCTCCATAGATGCTGCCTCACCCGCTGAGTTTCTCCAGCATATTTGTCTACCTTCGATTTTTCCAGCATCTGCGGTTCTCTCTTAAATAAATATATATATATGTTACACACCCACACACATATATTAATATACTTATATTATACTCACATATATAATATATATTGATGTACAAGGGTGTCCTTGTACATCAGTCTATGAAAGTAAGCATGCAGGTACAGCAGGCAGTGAAGAAAGCGAATGGCATGGTGACCTTTATAACAAGAGGAATCGAATATAGGAGCAAAGAGGTCCTTCTGCAGTTGTACAGAGCCCTAGTGAGACCACACCTGGGGTATTGTGTGCAGTTTTGGTCCCCTAATTGGAGGAAGGACATTCTTGCTATTGAGGGAGTGCAGCGTAGGTTTACAGGGTTAATTCCCGGGATGGCGGGACTGTCATATGCTGAGAGAATGGAGCGGCTGGGCTTGTACACTCTGGAGTTTAGAAGGATGAGAGGGCATCTCGTTGAAAGCTGTCAGGCGGCAACTCTCCCGCTGCGCCACCGTGCCGCCCTAAGCACTTTGTGTCTATCTTCGGTGTAAACCGGCATCCGCGGTTCCTTCCTGCACGTTTCGTCCGCTCCACGGCGAGAATCTCCTCAAGCTGTGCCGACTTTGATGGGGTTCTCCCCCTCTCTCCGACGAGGGTTCTGCGAGACCCTCTCTCACTGCTCCCCCTCTGCCACTCCTCCACTGTCCGCATCCCCTGTATACATTTCGTTATCGCCCTTCCCCCAGCCTGCAGTGGGCCGTTGTGGGCAGGAAGGAACTGCAGGCGCTGGTTCACACCGAAGATAGACACAAAGTGCTGGAGTAACTCAGCGCGACAGGCAGCATCTCTGGAGAGAAGGAACGGGTGACGTTTCGGTCTGGCCTGAGGAAGGGTCTCGACCTGAAACATCACCCGTTCCTTCTCACCAGAGATGCTGCCTGTCCCGCTGAGTTACTCCAGCACTTTGTATCTGTCTTTGGTGTAAACCTGCACCTGCAGTTCATCAGGTCATAAGGAATAGGAGTAGAAATAGGCCATTCAATAGACAATAGACAATAGGTGCAGGAGTAGGCCATTCGGCCCTTCGAGCCAGCAGCGCCATTCAATGTGATCATGGCTGATCATCCCTAGCCCATCAAGTCTACTCCGCCATTCCATCTTGGCTGATCTATCTCTCCCTCCTAACCCCATTCTCCTGCCTTCTCCCCGTAACCCCCGACACCCATACTAATCAAGAATCTATCTATCTCTGCCTTAAAAATATCCACTGGCGTGGCCTCCACAGCCATCTGTGGCAAAGAATTCCACAGATTCACCACCCTCTGACTAAAGAAATTCCTCCTCATCTCCTTCCTAAAAGAAGGTCCTTTAATTCTGTGGCTGCGACCTCTAGTCCTAGACTCTCCCACTAGTGGAAACATCCTCTCCACATCCACTCTGTCTGAGCCTTTCACTATTCTGTACGTTTCAATGAGGTCCCCCTCCCACCTCATTCTTCTAAACTCCAGCGAGTACAGGCCCAGTGCCGACAAACGCTCATCATAGATTAACCCACTCATTGCTGGGATCATTCCTACACACTGCGATTCCTGGCATGAGTCAAGGAAACACCAGGACAACAGGTTTGATGAGTCACTTCAACCTGCCAACAAGGGCTGTTCCTCCGCTCATGATTCACAATCGATTTCAATATTCTGGCTGGAAATCAAAAGAGAGAGGGGAAAAAAATCGCAGTCGTTGAAAATCTGGAATAAAATCGGTGGGTTCAAACAAAAGGCAATTGGGTTTTTTTCGGACGGAAAGTCCTAGGACATTAGCACGGTGACTCTTTCTGCAGATGCTGCTCAGCCCACTCAGTATTTCCACCAGTTCCTGCCTTTTATTCGGGGCAGGGGGGGGTGGAGTTGCTGCCTCGCGGCGCCGGAGACACGGGTTCGATCCTGACCCCCGCGGGCCCCGCCTGCGCGGAGTTTGCGCCTTCTAGGCAAGTGGGACCAGCGTAGATGGGACATGTTGGCCGCGCTGGGCCCCACGCCGCCCGATTCCACACCCTATGACTCTGTGACTCTACCATGCGTGGATACAACCAGATCATGGCCAAGTGCGATAGATGTAACAAAGGGGAAGATACAGAGTGCAGAATAGAGTTCTCAGCATCGTAGTCCAATGAAGTTAGATTCCTCCTGGAGGGGTCTATCACCCCCACCCCCCCCCCCCTACTTACTTGAAATGTCTATGTAAGATTAATGGGCGGAACGGTGGCGCACCGGTAGAGTTGCCGCCTTACAGCGCTCACAGTGCCGGAAACCCGGGTTCGATCCCGACTACGGGCGCTGTCTGTACGGAGTTTGTCCGTTCTCCCCGTGACCCGCGTGGGTTTTCTCCGAGATCTTCGGTTTCCTCCCGCATGGTAGAGTCACAGGTTTGTAAGTTTAAGAAGGAACTGCAGATGGTGGAAACTCAGCGGGTGCAGCAGCATCTGTGGAGCAAAGGAAATAGGCAGCATCTGTGGAGCGAAGGAAATAGGCAACGTTTCGGCCCGAAACCCTTTGGGTTTCGACCCGAAACGTTGCCTATTTCCTTTGGGTTTCGGCCCGAAACGTTGCCTATTTCCTTCGCTCCATAGATGCGGCTGCACCCGCTGAGTTTCTCCAGCATTTTTGTCTACCTCAGGTTTGTAGGGCAATTGGCTTTTGGTAAATGTAAAAATTGTCCCTAGCGGGTGTAGGATGGCGTTAGCGTGCGGGGGAATCGCCGGTCGGCACGGACTCGGTGGGCCGAAGGGCCTGTTTCCGCGCAGTAGCTCTAAACTAAAAATGATCATCTCATGTGATGAAAGAGCTGTGCAATTATGTTGTATGGGACCCATCCAACCTCTGTACATCTTTGCCAAGCACGGAATTAATTCCTTCATTATTACTCATGGACACATATCTCGTTGGCCCCAGTTATTGTTTTCCGGAAGCAAAAAATCAAATCAGAGCGATTTAATGTTGGATGGATTTGCATCAAAGGGAACAAACTATTTGAATGAAGATAGACACGAAACGCTGGAGAAACTCAGCGGGGCGGGCATGCACCTCTGGAGAGAAGGAACGGGTGACGTTTCGGGTCGAGACACTTCTTCAGACCTCGGCCTGAAACGCCACCCATTCATTCCTTCTCCCCAGAGGTGATGCCTGACCCGCTGAGTTACTCCGGCCTTTTTTGTGTACTATCTTCGGTTTAAACCAGCATCTGCGGTCCCTTCCCACAACATTGCCAGCTGTTTGTTCGGCCAAAACTAGAAGCTAGTGCGACTCGGATCGTGAAACTATTTGGCTCATTGTCTTCCCCAGAAACAGTGCGCGCGTTCTCGGATCAAGCAGCCAGCTCCCTCATCAGTCGTAAAAGATTCGTTGTTCTTCTTCTTGCGTATGGCGTGCACGGCCTAAAGTTGGAGGACAACTTGTTCTATTTGATCTTATTTGATCGTGCACGCCGGGTCGATTGCATTCGTCGAAACAGGGCGGACCAGGTGAAGGTTGCAATCTTCCCACCCCAAAGATTTGTTCTAAGCTCGGAACATCAAAGACTAGATAACATTGGCCTGAGGTGAGAGGAGATGCGCGGGGAAAGATTTTTAACACAGAGTTAAGGGTGCCAGGAACACTGCTAGGGGTGGTAGACAATAGACAATAGGTGCAGGAGTAGGCCATTCGGCCCTTCGAGCCAGCACCGCCATTCAATGTGATCATGGCTGATCATCCACAATCAGTACCCTGATCAGTAATGGTGGAGGCATATACAATAGAGGCGATTATGAGGCTTTTAGATGAGCACGGTGGTGCAGCGGCAGAGTTGCTGCCTCACAGCGCCAGAGACCCGGGTTCGATCCTGACTACGGGTGCTGTCTGTGCGGAGTTTGTACGTTCTCCTGCGTGGGTTTTCACCGGGTGCTCCGGTTTCCTCCCACACTCCAAATACGTGCAGGTTTGCAGGTTAATTGGCTGCTGTAAAATTGTAAATTGTCCCTACTGTGTGTGTGGGATGGTGCTGGCGTACGGGGCGATCGCTGGTCGGTGCGGGCCCGGTGGGCCGACTGGGCCTGTTTCCGCTCTGTATCTCTACAAGGAAAACGTGCAGGGAAGGAACTGCAGGTGCCGGTTTACACCGATGATAGGCACAGAGTGCTGGAGTAACTCAGCGGGACAGGCAGGACTCCCCGGGATCACTCTCATGAACCTGCTGAGAGGGGGGGGGATTGGGGTCGGAGAGAGAGAAAGGGGGTGGGGGTAGGGGAAAGAGAGTGGGGGGGTGGTGCGACCTAAAATGGGGACGCTAGTGTCTCTTTGTCTTTCTGCCCTCAATTTCTGCTTTCTGAATGGAAAGGGTTGTGTTTTTTAAACCTCTGGCAATTCTTGCTTCTCTCTCTCCTTCCTCTTGTCCTGGGCCCCTGCTACGGAAATACTTCCGTGACTTCAAGTCACATCTGAGTCACATTACCCCCTCCGCCTGCCAAGCTCTGTCAATAATATCCTGAGTATTAAAACTCTTTTGGAATTTTCATCAAAGAGACCCCCCCCCCCCCCACCCTGCTTGCCGATGGCATTATAAACAGCGATGAACAGGTTTGACACACGGGCCAATTTATTTTAATGATGCTAAAATATTTTGCTCATAATTAATTTTTTTCACAAAATTCAGCCAGGCACCTCGACGGATCTTGCTTGAGGTTTAGTTTAGTTTTCGAGATACAGCGCGGAAACAGGCCCCCCCCCGACCGCCGGCCAGCGGTCCCCACGCACTAAAGGGCCTGTCCCACTGTACGAGCTCATTCCAAGAGCTCTCCCGAGTTAAAAAAAAATAATCAAACTCGTGGTAAGCACGGGGAATGTACGTAGCGGGTACGTCGGAGCTCGGGGACGTCTCTTAGCGGCTCGTAACGCTAACGGCAGGTACCCGGGAAACGCGGTAAGCTCGTGGAGACTCGTGAAGATTTTTCAACATGTTGGAAAAATGTCCACGAGAGCCCCGAGTACCGACGAGCGGCCATTACCGTAGATCTCCGAGTTCGAATCGGGGGAAACTCGGGAGAACTCTTGAATTAGCTCGTACAGTGGGACAGGGGCCTTAACACTATCCAACACACACGGGGGACAATTTATATTTATACCAAAGCTGATTAACTTCCACATCCCAAAGACGTGCAGGTTTGTAGGCTAATTGGCTTCGGTAAAAATATAAAACTGTCCTTAATGTGTGTAGGATGAGGTTAGCGTGCGGGGGTTGCTGGTCGGAGCGGACTCGGTGGGCCGAAGGGCCCATTTCCACACTGTACCCCTAAACCAAACGGAACTGAAGTGCCGGAGTAGCTCAGCGGGTCAGGTAGCATCTCTGGAGTGGGATGGACAGGAAAAGTATCCAGCTCGTAATGCTAACGGTAGGAACTCGGGACATCCGGTAACTCGTTTTTTCATCCCTGCAAAAAATGCCCACAAGTAAAAAAATACTTGTGATGACATTTAAAAAAAAAACTTTTTATACCTACCGTTAGCATCACGAGCCGCTACGAGACATCCACGAACTCCTACGGACCCGCTATGGACATTCTCCGAGTTCGAATCAAGGGGAAAACTCGGGAGAACTCTTGAATTACCTCGTACAGTGGGACAGGGGCTTTACAGAGGTGAAGTGTCTTGTATGTAGGTCAGAATGGAATGAACAGCTTTAGAGCACTTTAGAGAGATACAGCATGGAAACAGGCCTACACACAGGCCCACTGAGGCCACACTGACCATCACACTAGTTCTGTGTTATCCCACTTTCTCATCCACTCCCTACGCACTGGGGGCTATTTACAGAGGGGCCGATTGACCTACAAACCCGCACGTACGTATTTGGGACGTGGGAGATACAGAAGCCAAAAGTGTCGTTTTTTGTTTAGAGATACAGCACGGAAACAGGCTCATGGGCCCGCCGAGTCCACTCTGACCAGCGATCTCCACACACTTAAGGGCCCGTCCCACTTGGCGATTTTTTTCAGCGACTGCCGGCGCCATATCAGTGTCGCCAAAAGATTTTGAACATTTCAAAATCCAGCGGCCACATAAAAAACGTTGCGACACTTGAAAAATCACCGCGCGTCAATACGTCATCACACCGCATCAATACGTCAGTCAACGATGCCGGCAGTCGCCGAAAAAATCGCCAAGTGGGACAGGCCCTTAACACAACCCTACACACACACTGGGGACAATTTCCACATTTACACCAAGCCAATTAGCTTACAAACCTGCACGTCTTTGGAGTGTGGGAGGAAACCGAGGACCTCGGAGAAAGCCCACGCGGGCCGCGGGGAGAACGTGCAAACTCCGTACAGACAGCCACCCGTGGGTCGGGATCGGACCCGGGTCAACGGCGCTGCGAGGCAGCGATTCTACCGCTGCGTCACCCTGGTGCCCTTCTGACTTGGAATTGTATAGACAATAGACAACAGGTGCAGGAGGAGGCCATTCGGCCCTTCGAGCCAGCACCGCCATTCAATGTGATCATGGCTGATCATCCACAATCAGTACCCCGTTCCTGCCTTCTCCCCATATCCCCTGACTCCGCTATCTTTAAGAGCCCCATCTAGCTCTCTCTTGAAAGCATCCAGAGAACCGGCCTCCACCGCCCTCTGAGGCAGAGAATTCCACAGACTCGCCACTCTCTGTGAGAAAAAGTGTTTCCTCGTCTCCGCTCTATAGAACGTGGTACGTTGAACAGGCCAGCACAGGAACAGGCCCTTCGGCCCACAATATCCACAGCGTACCCGGCCAGGCAGCAACTCCACCGCTGCGCCACTGTGGAGTCCCACGCCATGTTTTCACTGCCCGTTATCTCAGTGTAGAATTCTCAGTGAAGCTGCCCGAGCCACTCACCGCTGCATTCATTAGTACTAATCGACATATTGTGGATCACCGCTGCACGAGAGCAAGGACCTCGCCATCCTGGTTAACTAACATCCCTCGTTATCTTTGGTGGACGTTTAGAATAAAACGCTTGTCACCATGGCAATAAAAATTGCCTGACTGCTCCACAGCCCAGTCTACACGGCACAAAGGCTATGTACATAAGTCTAGTGTACAACACCGTGAGTTGAAATCACCGTGACGCAGCGGTAGAGTTGCCGCCTCACAGAAGCCAGGGACCCGGGTTCGATCCCGACTGCGGGAACTTGTCTGCACGTTCTCCCCGTGACCCGCGTGGGCTTTCTCCGGGAGCTCCGGCTTCCTCCCGCACTCCAAAGACCAAAGAAGGTTTGTAGGTTAATTTTAGGTTAGAGATACAGCGCGGATACAGGCATTTCGGCCCACCGAGTCCGCGCCGACCAGCGATCCCCGCACACTAACGCTATCCTACATACACGAGAGACAATTTTACATTTACACCGAGCCAATTAACCTACAAACCTGCACGTCTTTGGAGTGCGGGAGGAAACCGTGTGGGAGGAAACCGAAGATCTCGGAGAAAACCCACGCGGGTCACGGGGGGAACGTACAAACTCAGGACAGACAGCGCCCGTAGTCGGGATCGAACCCGGGTCTCCGGAGCTGTGAGGCAGCAACTCTACCGCTGTGTCAATTGGATAGGTGTAATTGTAAATTGTCCCGAGGGTGTGTCGGATAGTGTTAGTGTGCGGGGATCGCTAGTCGGCGCGGGCTCAGTGGGCCGAAGGGCCTGTTTCTATGCTGTATCCCTAAACTAAACTAAAAGGAATAGATCGGGTAGACGCACAGAGTCTCTTGCCCAGAGTAGGGGAATCGAGGACCAGCGGACATAGGTTTACGGTGAAGGGGAAAAGACTGAATCGGAATGTTATGGGTAACTTTTTCACACAAAGGGCGGTGGGTGTACGGAACGAGCTGCCAGAGGAGGTCGTTGAGGCTGGGACTATCCCATCGTTTAAGAAACATTTAAACAGGTACATGTTCAAGAAAGAACTGCAGATGCTGGAAAAACCGAAGGTAGACAAAATTGCTGGAGAAACTCAGCGGGTGAGGCAGCATCCATGGAGCGAAGGAATAGGTGACGTTTCGGGTCGAGACCCTTCCGGAAACGTCACCTATTCCTTCGGGGTCTCGACCCGAAACGTCACCTATTCCTTCGCTCCATAGATGCTGCCTCACCCGCTGAGTTTCTCCAGCATTTTTGTCTACCTTAGACAGGCACATGGTTTGGACAGGTTTGGAGGGATATGGGCCGAGCGCAGGCAGGTGGGACTAGTGTAGCCGGGACATGTTGGCCGGCGTGGGCAAGTTGGGCCAAAGGGCCTGTTTCCACGCTGTGTCATTCTACGACTCGACAGCTAATTATCAACATGGCACCAACTTCTCCTCCTCTGCGTATCATGTGATGTCGGGACTGGTCACTGTGCAGGGATTATGGGCCACAGATTGGGTATATTTTTGCTGTTCGCCTGCATCAATCTTCTATTCCCCACTGCAAATCTCGGTGAAAAATGACCAACTTAGGCTCTGTAAATCTTTTTTTTTTTTTTTTACAACTGCTGTGGGAATATGAAACAATTTGCAGCGTTCAGAAGAAAGATTGCCCAACATCTTACGACAGCATCGGGCAACGCAGCAACAGAGGCCCTGCCCCAGTGCAGCTCCTGCAGTGTCGTTTCGATAGACACAGCGCAGAAACAGGCCCTTCGGCCCCACCGAGTCCGCGCCGAGTTCTCTAGTTCGTAACTTGTCTCTAAGGACCCGTTGGCTTGGTTAAGTGAGTTTGTAGATGTCCCCCATCAGTCCGTCTCCCCGCCCACCGTGTTCAGTTCTGGGCACCGTGTTAACATAGAATCATGGAAAATAGGTGCAGGAGTAGGCCATTCAATATAATCATGGCTGATCATCCAGAATCAGTACCCCGTTCCTGCTTTCTCCCCATATCCCTTGATTCCGTTAGCCCCAAGAGCTAAAACAAACTCTATCTTGAAAACATCCAGTGAATTGGCCTCCACTGCCTTCTGTGGCAGAGAATTCCACAGATTCACAACTCTCTGGGTGAAGAAGTTTTTCCTCATCTCAGTCCTAAATGGCCGACCCCCTTATTCTTAAACTGTGTTCTGGTTGTGGACTGCCCCACAATTTTTCCTGCATCTAGCCTGTCCAATCTCTTAAGAATTCTATATGTTATAGGATAAATGTTTTCAAGCTGGGACGGGTGCAGAGAAGATGTATGAGGACGTTGCCTGGACTAGAGGGTGTGAGCTACAGGGAGAGGTTGTGCAGGATGGGTCTCTATTCCTTGGAGCGCAGGAGGATGAGTGGTGATCTTATAGAGGTGTATAAAATGGTGGGAATAGATCGGGTAGACGCACAGAGTCTATTACCCAGAGTAGGGGAATCGAGGACCAGAGGACATAGGTTGAAGGTGAAAGGGAAAGATTTAATGGGAATCTGAGGGGTAACATTTTCACACAAACATAGAAACATAGAAAATAGGTGCAGGAGTAGGCCATTCGGCCCTTCGAGCCTGCACCGCCATTCAATATGATCATGGCTGATCATCCAACTCAGTATCCCGTACCTGCCTTCTCTCCATACCCCCTGATCCCTTTAGCCACAAGGGCCACATCTAACTCCCTCTTAAATATAGCCAATGAACTGCCCTCAACTACCTTCTGTGGCAGAGAGTTCCAGAGATTCACCACTCTCTGTGTGAAAAAAGTTGTTCTCATCTCGGTCCTAAAGGATTTCCCCTCTATCCTTAAGCTGTGACCCCTTGTCCTGGACTTCCCCAACATCGGGAACAAACTTCCTGCATCTAACCTGTCCAACCCCTTGAGAATTTTGTAAGTTTCTATAAGATCCCCCCTCAATCTCCTAAATTCTAGCGAGTACAAGCCGAGTCTATCCAGTCTTTCTTCATATGAAAGTCCTGACATCCCAGGAATCAGTCTGGTGAACCTTCTCTGCACTCCCTCTATGGCAATAATGTCTTTCCTCAGATTTGGAGACCAAAACTGTACGCAATACTCCAGGTGTGGTCTCACCAAGACCCTGTACAACTGCAGTAGAACCTCCCTGCTCCTATACTCAAATCCTTTTGCTATGAATGCTAACATACCATTCACTTTCTTCACTGCCTGCTGCACCTGCATGCCTACTTTCAATGACTGGTGTACCATGACACCCAGGTCTCGCTGCATCTCCCCATTTCCTAATCGGCCACCATTTAGATAATAGTCTGCTTTCCTGTTTTTGCCACCAAAGTGGATAACTTCACATTTATCCACATTATACTGCATCTGCCATGCATTTGCCCACTCACCCAGCCTATCCAAGTCACCTTGCAGCCTCCTAGCATCCTCCTCACAGCTAACACTGCCCCCCAGCTTAGTGTCATCCGCAAACTTGGAGATGTTGCATTCAATTCCCTCGTCCAAATCATTAATATATATTGTAAATAGCTGGGGTCCCAGCACTGAGCCTTGCGGTACCCCACTAGTCACTGCCTGCCATTGTGAAAAGGACCCGTTTACTCCTACTCTTTGCTTCCTGTTTGCCAGCCACTTCTCTATCCACATCAATACTGAACCCCCAATACCGTGTGATTTAAGTTTGTGTACTAATCTCTTATGTGGGACCTTGTCGAAAGCCTTCTGAAAGTCCAGATACAACACATCCACTGGTTCTCCCCTATCCACTCTACTAGTTACATCCTCGAAAAATTCTATAAGATTCGTCAGACATGATTTACCTTTCGTAAATCCATGCTGACTTTGTCCAATGATTTCACCACTTTCCAAATGTGCTGCTATCCCATCTTTAATAACTGACTCTAGCAGTTTCCCCACTACCGATGTTAGACTAACTGGTCTGTAATTCCCCGTTTTCTCTCTCCCTCCCTTTTTAAGGGTGGTGGGTGTATGGAACGAGCTGCCAGAGGAGGTTGTGGAGGCTGGGACTATCCCAACGTTTAAGAAGCAGTTAGACTGTTAGATACATGGATAGGACAGGTTTGGAGGGATATGGACCAGGCAGGTGGGACTAGCGTGGCTGGGACATGTTGGCTGGTGTGGGCAAGTTGGGCCGAAGGGCCTGTTTCCACGTATTGAATCACTCTATGGCTATATTTCCATTGGTTTGGGAACAGCTCCATACAAGACCGCAATAAATTGTCGCGAATTGTGGAGGC
>CM075980.1:2707805-2729499 GCA_038087875.1 Malacoraja senta | reverse complement strand
AATGGCCTTATTGATTAGGTGTCGGGCGCTGATTGTTAAGGATGCTTTTTGAATGGAAAGCTGAAATTGATAAGTGCCTGGTGGATTGAGGTACATCCACAAACATTCCCTCACCGGTGATAATTGTGCTATTGATTTTTTTGTGGAAGAGAAGAACCATTAACAGTAACTGATCAAGAGTCAAGAGTGGTCCATTGCTGTAGGTAGCGGCAATGGCAGAGACAACAGTGGTGTTTAGGAGACTTTTGGATAGACACATGGATATGCAGCGAATGAGGGATATGGATTGTGTGAAATAGACAATAGACAATTGACAATAGACAATAGACAATAGGTGCAGGAGTAGGCCATTTGGCCCTTCGAGCCAGCACCGCCATTCAATGTGATCATGGCTGATCATCCCCAATCAGTACCCGTTCCTGCCTTCTCCCCATATCCCCTGACTCCGCTACCTTTAAGAGCCCTATCTAGCTCTCTCTTGAAAGTATCCAGACAACCTCTTGAAAGTATCCACCACCCTCTGAGGCAGAGAATTCCACAGACTCACCGCTCTCTGTGAGAAAAAGTGTTTCCTCGTCTCCGTTCTAAATGGCTCACCCCTTATTCTTAAACTGTGGCCCCTGGTTCTGGACTCCCCCAACATCGGGAAGATATAAAGAACCGCGGAAGAAGCAACACCTGTCCCTATACCTCCCCCCTCGACTCTGTCCAGGGACCCCGACAGTCCTTTCAGGTCAGGCTGAGGTTCACTTGCACCTCCTCCAACCTCATCGACTGTATCCATTGTTCAAGATGTGGACTCTTATACATCGGCGAGACCAAACGCAGACTGGGCGATCGTTTCACGGAACACCTTCGCTCAGCCCGCCTGGACCTACCTGATCTCCCGGTTGCCGGACACTTTAATTCCCCTTCCCATTCCCACACTGACCTTTCTGTCCTCGGCCTCCTCCATTGTCAGAGTGAGGCTAAACGCAAATTGGAGGAACAGCATCTCATATTTCACTTGGGCAGCTTACACCCCAGTGGTATGAATATTGATTTCCCTCACTTCAGGTAGCCCCGGCATTCCCTCTCTCTCTCCATCCCTCCCCCCACCCAAGTCGCACCAGCTTTCCGTTCTCACCCAACAAACAGCCTACAATGGCCTGTTTAAGAAAGAACTGCAGATGCTGGAAAAATCGAAGGTAGACAAAAGTGCTGGAGAAACTCAGCGGGTGCAGCAGCATCTATGGAGCGAAGGAAATAGGTGACGTTTCGGGTTGAGACCCTTCTTCAGACTGAAGGGTTTCCTTTATCATCGTTACTTTTTTGCGTATCTTTCATTCGTTGTTCTTTATCTCTCCACATCACCGTCTATATCTCTCCTTTCCCTTATCCCCAACCAGTCTGAAGAAGTGTCTCGACCTATTCCTTCGCTCCCATAGATGCTGCCTCACCCGCTGAGTTTCTCCAGCATTTTTGTCTACATTCCATTTTTCCAGCATCTGCAGTTCTTTCTTAAACAGGCCATTGTTGGCTGTTTGTTGGGTGAGAACGAGAAGCTGGTGCGACTTGGGTGGGGGAGGGATGGAGAGAGTTACTCCAGCTTTTTTGTGTCTATCTTCGGTTTAAACCAGCGTCTGCAGTTCCTTTCTTACACACACTGTACTGTTGTACGTTCTATCTGACTGACCATTCTGACTCCCCTGCAGCGACTTGCGCTGAGTTTCAGCTGCGGAAATATTGAAAGTCGGTCTGCGTATCTGACGCTTCTAATTCCTTCCTCTTTATTTTCTGGAAGCGTGAATGTGGCAGATGAAAGGCTGCGGTAATGTTGCCGATCGCGATGGTTCAAGGACTCTGGAGAGGATGCGGGGAGGAATTATTTCACCGGGCTGGCGGTGGGAAGAGCCATAGAGTCGTGGAGAATGTAAACAGGCCCTTCGGCCCGTCGGGTCCGTACTGGCCTGTGGACGCCCCACTCCTGTTTATTATGGTCGGAAGGAACTGCAGGCGCTGGTTTGAACCGAAGATAGACACAACGTGCTGGAGTGACTCAGCGGGACAGGCAGCATCTCTGGATAGAAGGAATGGGTGACGTTTCGTCTCAGTCTGAAGAAGGGTCTCGACCCTAAAGGTCACCCATCCCTTCGCTCCAGAGATGCTGCCTGTCCCGCTGAGTTACTCCAGCGTTTTGTGTCTACCTTCTATTAATTTTAGTTCAGTTTAGTTTCGAGATGCGGCGCGGAACCAGGCCCTTCGGCCCACCGAGTCCGTGCCGACCAGCGATCACTTGTACACTAGCTCTACCCAAATACGGGACAAGGGCGGTCCCGTACGGGACAAACCAATTTAGCCCAATACGCGGGATGTCCCGGCTAATACGGGACCGTTGGCCACTCTAGTCTGAAGTGACTGAACAGCTTTGTCTCCGTCGCTAAGATGAATCCCAATCCGAAACGTCACCTATCCATGTCTTGCAGAGAAGCTGCCTGACCCGCTGAGTTACTCCAGCACTCTTTAGCGGAGTGCACCATGGAAACAGACCTCTCGGCCCATCGAGTCCGTGCCGTCCACCAGTCCATCTTTAGTTCAGTTCAGAGATACAGCGCGGAAACAGGCCCTTCGGCCCACCCGGGTCCGCGCCGACCAGCGATCCCCGCACAGTAACACCATCCTACACACCCTGGGGGAAATTTACAATTTATACCGAAGCCAATTAGCGTACAAACCTGCACGCGTTTGGAGTGTGGGGGGAAACCGGAGCACCCGGAGAAAACCCACGCGGGTCACGGGGAGAGAACGTACAAACTACGTACAGAGAGTACCCGTGGTCAGGATCGAACCCGGGGTCTCCGGCGCTGTGAGGCAGTGACTCTACCGCTGCGCCACCGTGCCGCACGGCTGTGTTCAATTCAAACTTGGCTCAAATGGTTTTTCGAACCACTATGCTGCCTTCACTTTTCCCTCTATCCTCCTCCTCCTCCTCCTCGTTGGACAAACAACAACAGAAGATTGCTGCGGGTTTCACTGGTGCAATAATTAAACTACTGGGCTAGGAATCTGCTGCCGTCTCTCACAGAGACGGTTTTTATTTCCTACCCAGCCTCTGGAATTAATATCCATCTAATTAAAGATGCTCTGGTTTGGAGAGATGGTGTCTTGGGCCTAGCCACGAAACTCCTCGATCGTTCTGGTTAATTCTGGTTCAATTCTGGTTCAATCGCGTTATTGAGCAGGGGCAGAAATCCCGGGGGGGGGACGGGGGGGACACACGCCCCCCCCCCCCTCCCCCCCATGTTTTGTGATCCGTATTTTAAAACTCGGTAAAATTCTATGTTTCTATTGGAGTCAAGGGATATGGGGAGAAGGCAGGCACGGGTTATTGATTGGGGACGATCAGCCATGATCACAATGAATGGCGGTGCTGGCTCGAAGGGCCGAATGGCCACCTCCTGCACCTATTTTCTATGTTTCTATGTTTCTAAAACAAGCTATTAAAAATCTCCGCTTTCCGCGAGACAGTGGGGTGGGACAGATGGTCGAGGGCGCCGATTGGACGAGAGAGACGTCGGTCAGCAGCCACTGGGGGGGGTGGGTGGGGGACCATGATGATTCAGCGCGATGATTGGAGGAAGAAGGTGTCGGTCAGAGGTGGAAGTGGGGGGGGGGGGGGGGGTGGGGGGTGGGACTGGGGATAGAGCGCGGTGATTGGAGGAGGGAGACGTCTGTGGAGCAAAGATCATAGAGCGGAGGTTGAATCGGCCTGTTTGCGGGGCCTTTCATCGCCCAGCGCGGCCGGCCGTGGGATCTTCCACCGCCCCGCGGTCAAATTGCTGCGTCCGAGGCGATCGAGGCTCCCGATGTTGAAGCCCCCGTGAACAGGCCGATTCAAGCCCCACGATTCGGGGCGGATGAAGCTGCTGTTGCTGGAGTTCGGAGTTGGTCACCAACCAGGTCAGCTCCCGATGGGTTACCGTCCACAGGGCCCACGGCCGAAGCCTCGCGTGTGTGCGCGCTCGCGGCCGGCAAGACACTGTGTCCCCCCCATGTTTTGAGAGCGATTTCCGTGCCTGTTATTGAGGGTGATAGATGTTGCTATCCACCCCCCCTCCCCTCCCCCGCAGCTTCAGCGAGCGACCCTGGTTCGATTCCAGCACGTGGAGTTTGCACGTTCTCTCTAAGACCGTGTTCTCTAGCTTCCTCCCACATCCACACGAGACCACACCTGGAGTATTGGGTGCAGTTTTGGTCCCCTACTTTGAGGAAGGACATTCTTGCTATTGAGGGAGTGCAGCGTAGGGTTACCAGGTTAATTCCCGGGATGGCGGGACTGTCATACTCTGGAGCTTGTATACTCTGGAGTTCAGAAGGATGAGAGGGAATCTTATTGAAACATATAAGATTATTAAGGGTTTGGACACGCTAGAGGCAGGAAACATGTTCCCGATGTTGGGGGAGTCCAGAACCAGGGGCCACAGTTTAAGAATAAGGAGTATGCCATTTAGAACGGAGATTAGGAAACACTTTTTCTCACAGAGAGTTGTAAGTCTGTGGAATTCTCTGCCTCAGAGGGTGGTGGAGGCCGGTTCTCTGGATACTTTCAAGAGAGAGCTAGATAGAGCTCTTAATGATAGCGGAGTCTGGGGATATGGGGAGAAGGCAGGAACGGGGTACTGATTGGGGATGATCAGCCATGATCACATTGAATGGTGGTGCTGGCTCGAAGGGCCGAATGGCCTACTCCTGCACCTATTGTCTATTGTCCATCCCAAAGATGTCTTGGCACATTCACCCTGTGGACCTGGTGGGTCTCCTCCGGGTGGGCAAGTTGGGCCGAAGGGCCTCTTGCCCACCTGGGACCTGAATGTGTGGCTGAGGAACTGGTGCACGGGGCAGGGATTTAGATTCTTAGATCACTGGGATCTGTTTTGGAGTAAGGGGGGAACTGTACAAAAGGGACGGATTGCATCTTAACAGATGTGGGACCAGCATTCTGGCAGGCAGTTCTGCCACTGCTACACGGGTGGTTTTAAACTGAATAAGGGGGGTGGGGTGTCGAATGGGATAGTGGAGGATGGAGTTAAAGGGAAAGGGTTTCTTAAATGTGTGAGCGTAGAGACAGAGGGGTGTAAAATGAGGGTAGAAGCAATAGGTAGCAAGGTGAAAAGTAAAAGTGGCAGGCAGACAATACCAGGGCAAAAATCAAAAAGGGCCACTTTTCAACATCATTGTATAAGGGGTAAGAGTGTTGTAAAAACAAGCCTGAAGGCTTTGTGTCTCAATGCAAGAAGCATTCGTAATAAGGTGGATGAGTTGAATGTGCAGATAGCTATTAATGACTATGATATAGGTGGGATCACGGAGACATGGCTCCAGGATGATCAAGGCTGGGAGCTGAACATCCAGGGATATTCAATATTCAGGAGGGATAGAGAGAAAGGAAAAGGAGGTGGGGGTAGCGTTGCTGATTAGAGAGGAGATTAACGCAATGGAAAGGAAGGACATTAGTTTCGAGGATGTGGAATCGGTATGGGTAGAGCTGCGAAACACTAAGGGGCAGAAAACGCTGGTGGGTGTTGTGTACAGGCCACCTAACAGTAGTAGTGAAGTTGGGGATGGCATCAAACAGGAAATTAGAAATGCGTGCAACAAAGGCAAAACAGTTATAATGGGTGACTTTAATCTACATATAGATTGGGTGAATCAAATTGGCAGGGGTGCTGAGGAAGAGGATTTCTTGGAATGTATGCGGGATAGTTATCTAAACCAACATGTAGAGGAACCAATGAGAGAGCAGGCTATTCTAGACTGGGTATTGAGTAATGAGGAAGGGTTAGTTAGCAGTCTTGTTGTGCGTGCCCCCTTGGGCAAGAGTGACCATAATATGGTTGAGTTCTTCATTAGGATGGAGAGTGACATTGTTAATTCAGAAACAATGGTTCTGAACTTAAAGAAAGGTAACTTTGAGGGTATGAGACGTGAATTGGCCAAGATTGACTGGCAATTAATTCTAAAAGGGTTGACGGTGGATATGCAATGGAAGACATTTAAAGACTGCATGGATGAACTACAAAAATTGTTCATCCCAGTTTGGCAAAAGAATAAATCAGGGAAGGTAGTGCATCCGTGGTAAACAAGGGAAATCAGGGATGGTATCAAAGCGAAGGATGATGCGTACAAATTAGCCAGAAAAAGCAGCATACCGGAGGACTGGGAGAAATTCAGAGACCAGCAGAGGAGGACAAAGGGCTTAATTAGGAAAGGAAAAATAGATTATGAAAGAAAACTGGCAGGGAACATAAAAACTGACTGCAAAAGTTTTTATAGATATGTGAAAAGAAAGAGATTAGTTAAAACAAATGTAGGTCCCTTGCAGTCAGAAACAGGTGAGTTGATCATGGGGAACAAGGATATGGCGGACCAATTGAATAACTACTTTGGTTCCGTCTTCACTAAGGAAGACATAAATAATTGCCGGAAATAGCAAGGGACCGCGGGTCAAAGGAGTTGGAGGAATTGGGTGAAATCCAGGTTAGTCGGGAAGTTGTGTTGGGTAAATTGAATGGATTAAAGGCCGATAAATCCCCAGGGCCAGATAGGCTGCATCTCAGAGTACATAAGGAAGTAGCTCCAGAAATAGTGGATGCATTAGTAATAATCTTTCAAAACTCTTTAGATTCTGGAGTAGTTCCTGAGGATTGGTGGGTAGCAAACGTAACCCCACTTTTTAAGAAGGAGGGAGAGAGAAAACGGGGAATTACAGACCAGTTAGTCTAACATCGGTAGTGGGGAAACTGCTAGTCAGTTATTAAAGATGGGATAACAGCACATTTGGAAAGTGGTGAAATCATTGGACAAAGTCAGCATGGATTTACGAAAGGTAAATCATGTCTGACGAATCTTATAGAATTTTTCGAGGATGTAACTAGTAGCGTGGATAGGGGAGAACCAGTGGATGTGTTGTATCTGGACTTCCAGAAGGCTTTCGACAAGGTCCCACATAAAAGATTAGTATACAAACTTAAAGCACATGGCATTGGGGGTTCAGTATTGATGTGGATAGAGAACTGGCTGGCAAACAGGAAGCAAAGAGTAGGAGTAAACGGGTCCTTTTCACAATGGCAGGCAGTGACTAGTGGGGTACCGCAAGGCTCAGTGCTGGGATCCCAGCTATTTACAATATATATTAATGAGCTGGATGAGGGAATTGAAGGCAATATCTCCAAGTTTGCGGATGACACTAAGCTGGGGGGCAGTGTTAGCTGTGAGGAGGATGCTAGGAGACTGCAAGGTGACTTGGATAGGCTGGGTGAGTGGGCAAATGTTTGGCAGATGCAGTATAATGTGGATAAATGTGAGGTTATCCATTTTGGTGGCAAAAACAGGAAAGCAGACTATTATCTAAATGGTGGCCGACTAGGAAAAGGGGAGATGCAGCGAGACCTGGGTGTCATGGTACACCAGTCATTGAAAGTAGGCACGCAGGTGCAGCAGGCAGTGAAGAAAGCGAATGGTATGTTAGCTTTCATAGCAAAAGGATTTGAGTATAGGAGCAGGGAGGTTCTACTGCAGTTGTACAGGGTCTTGGTGAGACCACACCTGGAGTATTGCGTACAGTTTTGGTCTCCAAATCTGAGGAAGGACATTATTGCCATAGAGGGAGTGCAGAGAAGGTTCACCAGACTGATTCCTGGGATGTCAGGACTGTCTTATGAAGAAAGACTGGATAGACTTGGCTTATACTCGCTAGAATTTAGGAGATTGAGAGGGGATCTTATAGAAACTTACAAAATTCTTAAGGGGTTGGACAGGCTAGATGCAGGAAGATTGCTCCCGATGTTGGCGAAGCCCAGGACAAGGGGTCACAGCTTAAGGATAAGGGGGAAATCCTTTAAAACCGAGATGAGAAGAACTTTTTTCACACAGAGAGTGGTGAATCTCTGGAACTCTCTGCCACAGAGGGTAGTCGAGGCCAGCTCATTGGCTATATTTAAGAGGGAGTTAGATGTGGCCCTTGTGGCTAAAGGGATCAGGGGGTATGGAGAGAAGGCAGGTACGGGATACTGAGTTGGATGATCAGCCATGATCATATTGAATGGCGGTGCAGGCTCGAAGGGCCGAATGGCCTACTCCTGCACCTATTGTCTATGTTTCTATGTTTCTATGTTTCCACGCTCTGTCACTCTATGACTCTACGAAAACTTGCATGAGTAGCAAAAACAGTCTCTTATTCTGTCGACCCGGTATTTGAAACTTTTTCCGATGAAGAGTAAGCAATATCGGGAAAGAATTGATGCTGCCTAAGTATGCACACTCTCTATGCATAATGTAACCTTCTGAAATTGCCTCTGAATATTTGCACAGTCAGATCGCTGGACACAAAAAGACCAAAAATAAAATCAATTGTTATGGGATCGGCACTCAAGCAAGGGACATCAAAACCTGTTAAGAGCTGGGGAAGATTGTTGGCACACCTAATCAATTAGACGTCTTACAAGGTCATTCCTTAATTGAAATGTTCGATGCTGAGCAGAATTCACGATTCAAGGTGTCTGAAAGATTTGCATAAACGCAGTAAGTGAGGGGGTGGATGGAATTGGAGCCTTGTTGCTGAACGAGCTGAGCTTTTTTAGTTTAGCTTCGAGGTACAGCGCGGAAACAGGCCCTTCGGCCCACCGAGTCCGCACCGACCCGCGATCCCCGCACATTGACACCACCCTGCACGCACTCGGGGCAATTCACACATACACCAGAGCCAATTAGCCTACGATCCTGTCGAACGGCTTGAGAGTGCGGGAGGAAAACCGAAGGTCTCGGAGAAAATCCACGCGGCCACGGGGAGAACGTACAAATTCCGAGCAGACAAGCGCCCGTAGTCGGGATCGAACCCGGGTCTCCGGTGCTGCGAGCGCTGCAAGGCAGCAACTCTACCGCTGCGCCACCGTGACCGCCCGATTGAGTTGCGCTCAGTTTACTGTCACGTGTACCGAGGTACAGTGAAAAGCTTCTTTGTTGCGCGCTAACCAGTCAGCGGAAAGACAATACACGTGATTACAGTCGAGCCCTTCACAGTGTACAGCCACAAAACGCTGGAGTAACTCAGCGGGACAGGCAGCAGGTGTCTGCCACAGGTTATGGGGAGAAGGCAGGAGAATGGAGAGATAGATCAGCCATGATTGAATGGCGGAGTAGACTTGATGGGCCGAATGGCCTAATTCTGCTATTCCTTCTAATCTTATGATCTTATGAGCATCTCTGGAGGGAAGGAATGGGTGACGTTTCAGGCCGAGACCCACCTTCAGATTCCGAAGAAGTCTGAAGTCTTGAGTCTGAAGAAGGGTCTCGACCCGAAACGTCACCCATTCCTTCCATCCAGAGATGATGCCTGTCCCGCTGAGTTACTCCAGCATTTTAGGTCTACTGTGTAAACCAGCATCTGTAGTTTCTTCCTACACATGTCCCATCTGCACCGGTTCCACTTGAGAAAGGCTCTGTGGAGTGTTGTAGAGCGGAGGGATCTAGAAGTGCAGGTTCGTAGTTCCTTGAAATTGGCGTCACAAGTTGATAGGGTGGTCAAAAAGGCTTCCGTCAGTCAGAGGATTGAGTATAGAAGCTGGGAGGTCATGTTGCAGTTGCATAAGACGTTGGTGAGGCCACATTTAGTATTGTGTTCAGTTCTGGGCACCGTGTTATAGGAAAGATGTTGTCAAGCTGGAAAGGGTTCAGAGACGATTTACAAGGATGTTGCCAGGAATCGAGGGTGTGAGCTTTAGGGAGAGGTTGACCAGGCTGGGACTCTATTCCTTGGCGGGCAGGAGGATGAGGGATGATTTTATTGATGTCTACTAAATCACAGACGCACAGAGGGTGGTGGGTGTATGGAACGAGCTGCCGGAGGAGGTAGTTGAGGCTGGGACTATCCCCTCATTCAAGAAACAGTTGGACAGGTACATGGATAGGACAGGTTTGGAGGGATATGGACCAAGCGCAGGCAAGTTGGACGAAGGTAAATGGGGCATTGTTGACCGGTGTGGGCGAGTTGGGCCAATGGGCCTGTTTACACACTGTATTACTCTGTGACTCTGACACAGAGTCTCTTGCCTAGAGTGGAGGAATCAAGAACCAGACAACATAGGTTGACGGTGAAGGGGGAAAGATTTAATAGGAAACTGAGAGGTGCCTTTTTTGAGAGGTACGCTGGAGCTTTCAAGAGAGAGCTAGATAGGGCTCTTAAAAATAGCGGAGTCAGGGGATATGGGGAGAAGGCAAGGAACGGGGTGCTGATTGGGGATGATCAGCCATGATCACATTAAATGGCGGTGCTGGTTCGAAGGGCCAAATGGCCTATTCCTGCACCTATTGTCTATTGTCTGTTATACAAAGGGTGGTGGGTGCATGGAATGAGCTGCCAGAGGAGATAGTTGGGGGCAGGGACTCTTGTAATGTTTAAGAAACATTTAGACAGGTACATGGTGGATGGGACAGGTTTGCAGGGATACGGGCCAAACGCGGGCAGGTGGGACTAGTGTTGATGGGGCACGTTGGCCGATGTGGGCAAGAACCTGTTTCCACGCTGTATCCTTGTGATTGAGGCAGTGCAGCGTAGGTTCACGAGATTGATCCCTGGGATGGCGGGGCTGTCATATGAGGAAAGATTGAAAAGACTAGGCTTGTATTCACTGGAGTTTAGAAGGATGAGGGGGGGATCTTATAGAAACATATAAAATTAGAAAAGGACTGGACAAGCTAGATGCAAGAAAAATGTTCCCAATGTTGGGCAAGTCCAGAACCAGGAGCCACACAGTCTTAGAATAAAGGGGAGGCCATTTAAGACTGAGGTGAGAAAAAACTTTTTCACCCAGAGAGTTTTAAAATTTTTGTGGAATTCCCTGCCACAGAGGGCAGTGGAGGCCAAGTCACTGGATGGATTTAAAAGAGAGTTAGATAGAGCTCGAGGGGCTAGTGGAGTCAAGGGATATGGGGAGAAGGCAGGCACGGGTTATTGATAGGGGACGATCAGCCATGATCACATTGAATGGCGGTGCAGGCTCGAAGGGCCAAATGGCCTCCTCCTGCACCTATTTTCTATGTTTCTATGTATCACTCTGCGACTGCCACACAGTGGCCAGCAAAGCTGCCCAGCCTCACGCTGACATGGACTTGCTCCGGCTGCCGGGCGTTAAGTATAGACTCTCTCAGTTCCACCTGAGTAATTATAATGAATGGCAGTCTGACTGGCGGGTGTGTCTTGGAGCTGGCCGTTATGCAAAAACCCTTCCACTTCGTTGAGCTTACTCACTTGTGATTCATCACCAAATGTACATTAGTGTTAATGGAACCTTTCCTTGGTCTTTCATAAATTATTCAACAGTCTGAAACGAGCCAGAAATATTTCACGCAGGAATAACTCTTGGGGGTTTTTTTTTCAGCTCCTTGTTCGGTTTTTGTCTCGTCTAGAGATACAGCGTGGGAGCAGGCCCTTCGGCCCAGCCGAGTCCGCGCCGACCAGCGCTTCCCCGCAAGGTTAACGCTATCCTACACACACACAAACACACACACCAGGGACAGTTTTTACATTTCGACCATTTAAGCCGATGAACCTACAAATCTGCACGCCTTTGGAGCGTGGGAGGAAACCGGGGCACCCTGGAGAAAACCCACGCGGGTCACGGAGAGAGCGTGCAAACTCCGTACAGACAGCGCCCGTAGTCAGGATCGAACCCGGGACTCTGGCACTGTGAGGCAGCAACTCTACCGCTGCGCCACCGTACCCCTTGTTTTGTTCAGTTCAGTTTAGTTTATTGTCACGTGTACCGAGGTACAGGGAAAAGCTTTTGTTGCGTGCTAACCGGCCAGCGGAAAGACAATACGTGATTACAATCGGGCCGTCCACAGTGTACAGATACAGGATAAAGGGAATAACATTTAGGGCAAGGTAAAATCCATTAAAGTATCAGAGAACCAAGGCAGGCACATATAGTCAGATAGAGAGTCGGCGCGTTGGCGCAGCGGTAGAGTTGCAGCCTCACAGCGCCGGAGACCCGGGATCGATCCCGACTACGGGTGCTGTCTGTACGGAGTTTGTACGTTCTCCCCGAGATCTCCGGTTTCCTCCCGCACTCCAAATACATACAGGTTTGTAGGTTCATTTGCTTCGGTATAAATGTTAAAAAATTGTCCCTCGCGTGTGTGGGATGGCGTTAATTGTGCGGGGGTCGCTGGTCGGCGCGGGCTCGGTGGGCCGAAGGGCCTGTGTCTCCAAACGAAACTAATGGAAAAATGTGAATGAATAATGGATCTGGTCCGACGTGTAAATGGGCACGTTCATCATACCCTATTGATCAATGCAAATAGCAAGAAAACTTCTCCTTGCAATCCTCTCTGTGAGATATTAACTTGGATGGATTCCAACATCAAGACAAGGGCAGAGAAAGGAATAGTTTGTCAAATTCACTGAATGGTTATTTTTGGAAAGCTACAGAGAAGGTTAAATGATAGCTGAACTTTTCAGATTCTTTCCCCCTTTGAGGGTGACTGATCATTTATATTTACTGTTGTCCTAGATGCATCTGGTGTCAACTAAAGTCGAGCAAGGGTTTCATTGTTCATAGAGTGATACAGTGTGGGAACAGGCCCTTCGGCCCAACTTGCCCACGCCGGCCAACATGCCCCATCTACACCCGTCCCACCTGCCTGTGTTTGGCTCATCTACCTCTAAACCTGCCCTATCCATGTACCCGACTCTTAGGTGCTGTGAGGCAGCAACTCTACCGCTGCGCCACCGTGCCGCTCTATAGCGTGAAGGAAAGAAATATTGAATAGATTCGGCCTACGTATTCTGAAGTTGACTAGTTTAGTTTAGTTTAGTTTAGAGATACAGAGCGGTGAAACAGGCCCTTCGGCCCACCGAGTCCTCGCCAACCAGCGATCCCCGCACACTATCCTACACCCACTGGACACAATTTTTACATTTACCAAGCTAATTAACCTACTAACCTGCACGTCTTTGGAGTGCGGGAGGAAACCGGAGATCTTGGAGAAAACCCACGCAGGTCACGGGGAGAACGTACAAACTCCGTACAGACAGCGTCCGTAGTCGGGATCGAACCTGGATCTTTGGCGCTGCATTCTCTGTAAAGGGCCTGTCCCACTTACGCGATTTTTTCCGGCACCCGTCATTAGTCGCAGCAGGCGGCCGAAAATATTCAACATGTTGCAAATCCATCGGCGACCAGAAAAAGGTACGACTCTTTGGGCGACTACTCACGACCGTACAGGCATCACCCCGCGACATGTCGTGAGTCGTGGCGCAAAGAGTCGTACCTTTTTCTGGTGGCCGCTGGGTTTTCAACATGTTGAAAATTTTCGTCCGCCTGCTGCGACTAATGACGGATGCCGGCAAGTCGCCGAAAAAAAATCGCGTGAGTGGGACAGGCCCTTTTAAGGCAGCAACTCTACCGCAGCGCCACCGTGACCGCCCACGTTTGCAATCCATGACGTTTCTAAGAACGATTCCAGGAATGAGTGGGTTAGCATATGATGAGCGTTTGTCGGCGCTGGGCCTGTACTCGCTGGAGTCTAGAAGGTTGAGGGGGGGGACCTCGTTGAAACTCACAGAATAATGAAAGGCCTTGGATAGAGTGGATGTGGAGAGGATGTTTCCACTAGTGGGAGAGTCCAGGACCAGAGGGCACAGCCTCAGAATTAAAGGGCGCTCTTTTAGAAAGGTGAGGAGGAATTTCTTTAGTCGGAGGGTGGTGAATCTGTGGAACTCATTGCCACAGAGGGCTGCGGAGGCCAAGTCAGTGGATATTTTTAAGGCCACATTCTTGATTAGTACGGGTGTCAGAGGTTACGGGGAGAAGGCAGGAGAATGGGGTTAGGAGGGAGAGATAGATCAGCCATGATTGAATGGAGGAGTTGATGGGCCGAATGGCCTAATTCTAACCCTATCACTTATGACCTTATGACTAGCATTATCCGACCAACCATGAGCAATTAATTAGAACGGGTGTCAAGGGTTATGGGGAGAAGGCAGGAAAATGGGATTGGGTGGGCAGAGATCAGCCAATGACTGAACGGCGGAGTGGAGTGGATGGGCCGAATGGCCTAATTCTACTCCCGTAACTTGTGGATTTCCTCTGAGCGTACGTCCTGCGGATTTTCTCTCTCTGACGTTTGGCGCCTTGTTCTGTTCTCCTGCAGGAAGGAACCCATCCATTGAGCGGCTACGATGAGGGGGAGGAGTGTCGGGGTGAGGCTGTCCGGGGGCCGCTGCGCCTCGGTCCTGCGCCCGTCCCCGGCCATCTGAACGACTGCTCGGTCCGCGGAGAGAGAAGACGGGGAGGTGGGGTGAGGAGGGAGTATCGTTGGGGGGGGGGGGGAGGGGTGCGGTGGGGGGGAGAGGATGGGTGGGAGGGAAGGGACGGCCCAAGGCCGGACGGAACACAGAGGAGCGGTGAGATGCACGAGAGGAAGCCGTGCCCGCGATTTGAGAGGAAAGTAACGTCCGTCGCGTCAACGAAGCATCCGACACGCTCTGAGTCTCCAGGGAAGCTTTCTCTGCAACTCGTTTCCCGAGGGTTTCCTGCTGGCAAACGCACCCAGGGAAAAGATATTGGAAAACTCGTGCGGAGCAGTCCACGCAAGTAGACGATAGACAGCTCTTTGGACACCGGGATCACCATCTCCAGACAGACTGGGGCGAGAGGATTGAGTTGGGTCTCTCTCTATCACTCACGCAGGGCAAGTTTCCACATCGATGTCGGCCATTTTATAAGCCGTCAGCTCGGAGATTGGAGATTTGCAACCGGTGACTCCCTTGAGAGGAGAGGTGGACCACGCACGAAAAGCCGGGAGATTTATAATCGCCCTGAAACGGGGAACATCCCTCTGGCCACCGCCGTGGATTACAAAATTGCTTCAGTACCTTTTATTTCCCCCTTTGCGACTGGAAAAAGCTCCCTGGCTGTTGCTCGAGACATATCCATTCCTCTACGTAATGTGCTGGGGATGGCCAGATTAGCGATCAAGATACAGCGTTACTTACGGCGCCGGCCTTTGCGATTCTTCACCTTCTTCCTGGTCTACCTCATGGCGGGCAGCCTGGTCTTCCTCCACCCAGGCTTTGTGGGGGACAGCCCCGTGGCCGGGAGGTCCCCGCGCCCGGGGGAAGGTGGGGCCCACGGTGGACCACCGCCCGGCGGCGGCGGCGGCCTCCAGCGCTTCTCCTTCCTGCCCTTCGGCAGGGCCTACAAGGAGGGCCCGGACAAGGAGCAGTGGTCGGGGGAAGCGGCCGCCGGGCCCAGGAGGTACGGGCCTCCCTGGATGAAACCCGCCCCTCTGACGGACTCCGTGGACAAGCTCCGAGCAGGCGAGCACGGCGGCAGTTGGAGCCGGGCGCTGAAGGGGAAGATGTCAAGAGATCAGGAGGAGAACAGAGGTAGGTGAGACCCCCCCCCCCCATCGACGGGACGGTTGCTTCTGTTCATGCGCGGCACGGTGGCGCAGCGGGTAGAGCTGCTGCCCCACAGCGCCAGAGCCCCGGGTTCGATCCCGACTACGGGTGGTTAGAGGCATAGAGTAATACAGTGTGGAAACAGGCCCTTCGGCCCAACTCGCCCACACCGGCCGACAATGTCCCAGCTACACTAGTCCCACTTGCCTGCGCTTGGTCCTTATTGCTCCAAACCTGTCCTATCCATGTATCTGTCCAACTGTTTCTTAAACGATGGGATAGTCCCAGCCTCAACTACCTCCTCTGACAGCTCGTTCCATACACCCGCCACCCCTTTGTGTGAAAAAGTTACCGCTAGGATTCCTATTAAATCTTTTCCCCCTTCACCTTGAACCTATATCCTCTGGTCCTCGATTCCCCTACTCTGGGCAAAAGACTCTGTGCATCTACCCCATTGTATTCCTCTCATGATTTTGTACACCTCTATAAGATCGCCCCTCATCCTCCTGCGCTCCATGGAACAGAGACCCAGCCTGCTCAACCTCTCCCTGTAGCTCACACCCTCTAGTCCTGGCAACATCTTTTCTGAACCCTTTCAAGCTTGACAATAACTTTCCCATAACACGGTGCCCAGAACTGAACACACAGTCTGTGCCGAGTTTGCATGACCCGCGTGGGTTTTTCCGCGGGTGCCCCGGTTTCCTCCCGCCCCCCCAGAGACGTCCAGGTTTGTAGGCTTTGGTACAAATGTGAAATTGTTCCTCCAGCACTTTGGGTCTTTTTTTGTGTGTATTAACCGGCACCTGCAGTTCTTTCCTTCTACACTGAAGGTCGATTATCCTTGAAACACAACTCCAAGATATTTTTTCGACGTGCATTGTATTGGGTTCATGATTCGGTTATCTTGATTCAGACATTTCTTGTATTCATGAGCCATTATCTATTGTCAAGAAATTCTGATCTCCATGCTGTAATATTAAAGACCCATGATACAGCTTAGGTTATCGTCTGCGGCTAAATTACTTTCTTGTAATCGCTATTAGTCCTGTGAGATATTGTTTTGCAATGAGGATACCGAGTATGCGCTTCCACTATGACTATATATTGCATTATAGGACTGCTCTACGAATAATCTAATGGGAACTAAGCATATATCGCTAGGAATAACTACCACACTGACCCATCTGACCTATGCTGAGAGAATGGAGCGGCTGGGCTTGTACACTCTGGAGTTCAGAAGGATGAGAGGGGATCTTATTGAAACATCTTTGAAAGATTATTAAGGGCTTGGACACGCTAGAGGCAGGAAACATGTTCCCGATGTTGGGGGAGTCCAGAACCACGGGGCCACAGTTTAGGAATAAGGGGTTGGCCATTTAGGACGGAGACGAGGAAACACTTTTTCACACAGAGAGTTGTGAGTGTGTGGAGGTGGACAAAAGTGCTGGAGAAACTCATGGGCTGCAGCAGTATCTATGGAGTGAAGGAAATAGGCAACGTTTCGGGCCGAAACCCTTCTTCAGACTGATGGAATTCTCTGCCTCAGAGGGCGGTGGAGGCCGGTTCTCTGGATACTTTCAAGAGAGAGCTGGATAGGGCTCTTAAAGATAGCAGAGTCAGGGGATATGGGGAGAAGGCAGGAACGGGGTACTGATTGGGGATGATCAGCCATGATCACATTGAATGGTGGTGCTGGCTCGGAGGGCCGATTGGCCTACTCCTGCACCTAATGTCTGTTGTCTATTGTCTATCTGTCCACTAAATCCCCAATCCTTTCTCCACTCAACAGAAAAGCATCTAATTCTCTTCCGAATTGATTTCTGTAGTCCTGTGAAGTGATGTTAGGTATTATCCTGTCCTAACAGGAGTTTCATGTCGAGCCACGAACGGATTGTTGATGTGAGAAAATGAAGAAGCAATTCAATAAAATTTCCATCTCGAGTGAGAGTGTTTAGCTTGCATTTGAAATTCTCGCTGTCTTTCTGACCGTCTCTCTGAGGCTGCCCTGAGTGCAGACTGAAGAAGGGTCCCCACCCGAAACGTCACCCGTTCCTTCTCTCCAGAGACGCTGCCTGTCCCGCTGAGTTACTCCGGCATTTTGTGTCTTGTCTTCGATTTAAACCAGCATCTGCAGTTCCTTCCGACACTGATTGTAGTTCAGTTCAGTTTAGAGATACAGGCCTGTTTCGGCCCGAAACGTTACCTATTTCCTTCGCTCCATAGATGCTGCTGCACCCGCTGAGTTTCTCCAGCATTTTTGTGTACCCTAGAGATACAGGCCCTTCGGCCCACCGAGCCCGTGCCGACCGGCGATGCCCGCACACTAACACTATCCGACACACCACTAGGGACAATTTACATTTATACCAAAGTCAATCAACCTACAAACCTGGACGTCTTTGGAGTGCGGGAGGAAACCGAAGATCTCGGCATAAAGGGGGGGGGGGAGGACCTCATTTAAATGTACAGAATAGTGGAAGGGTTGGATAGAGTGGATGTGGAGAGGATGTTTCCACTAGTGGGAGAGTCTTGGATGAGAGGTCAGAGCCTCAGAATTAAAGGATGTTCCTCTAGGAAGGAGATGAGAAGGAATTTCTTTAGTCAGAGGGTGGTGAATCTGGTGAATTCCTTTGCCACAGATGGCTGTGGAGGCCAAGTCTGTGGATATATTTAAGGCAGAGATAGATAGATTCTTCATTAGTACGGGTGTCAGAGGTTATGGGGAGAAGGCAGGAGACTGGGGTTAGGAGGGAGAGATAGATCAGTCATGATTGAATGGCGGAGTAGACTTGATGGGCCAAATGGCCTAATTCTGCTCCTATCACTTATGAACTTATCAAGTTCGGCACTTGTGACCCTATGACCAATTCTGCCACGTTTGGGCGGTGGAGGCCGGTTCTCTGGATACTTTCAAGAGAGAGCTAGATAGGGCTCTTAAAGATAGCGGAGTCAGGGGATATGGGGTGAAGGCAGGAACGGGGTACTGATTGGGGATGATCAGCCATGATCACATTGAATGTCGGTGCTGGCTCGAAGGGCCGAATGGCGTACTCCTGCACCTATTGTCTATTGTTTGAGGAGATTTGGCATGTTGCCAAATTCTCAGCACAGTGGCAAAGTGGTAGAGTTTACGAGTTCATAGGTTATGGGAGCAGAATTAGGCCATTCGGCCCATCAAGTCTACTCCACCATTCAATCATGGCTGATCTATCTCTCCCTCCTAACCCCATTCCCCTGTCCCCATAACACCCTGACACCCGGACTGATCAAGACTCTGTCAGTTGGTACACGTGACAGTAAACTCAACTCAAACTCAAAACTTTCCCCTCTTCCAGCTTAGACACAAAGTGCTGGCGTAACTCAGCAGGACAGGCGGCATCTCTGGAGAGAAGGAATGGGTGACGTTTCGGGTCGAGACCCTTCTGCAGCTGTCTCACCCCACTACAATCAGTCTGAAGAAGGGTCCCAACCTGAAACGTCACCTATCCATGTTCTTTGGAGATGCTGCCTGACCCGGTGTGTTACTCCAGCACTCTGTGTCTTTTTCTTTAGGATATTGTGTTACAATTTTCTTTAGGATATTGTATTTTCTTCAGAATATTGTGTTACGGCTCCAGTTAAAGAGCAGGTTAAAAAGATACTATCTATTTGGGTTCCATTCTGAAGTATTAATGACCTGGTATGCCTGCACTTAAATTGCTAACTTAAATTACTAATCAAAGATCTTATTCCATCAGTCATTTGCTAACGTGCAGGAAGGAACTGCAGGTGTTGGTTTAAGCCGAAGACAGACACAAAACGCTGGAGTAACTCAGCGGGGTCAGCCAGCATCTCTGGAGAGAAGGAATTGGCTGACGTTTCGGGTCGAGAAGACACTTCTTCGGACTGAGAGTCAGCGGAGGGGGGAAACGAGAGATAGGCGGTGATGTGGAGAGATATAGAACAAATGAATGAAAGATACGCTAAAAAGTAACGAAGATCAAGGAAAGGTGGAGCCCACAATGCTCCATTGTTGGCTGTGGGGTAGATGGCAATGGTATAATGGCAATGGTAGATGGCATAGACGACAGCGAAACAAGTAGGATGACCAGGGTGGGGGGAGGGGATGGAGAGAGAGAGAGGGAAAGCAAGGGTTACTTGAAGTTAGAGAAGTCAATGTTCGTACCGCTGGGGTGTAAGCTGCCCAAGCGGCAATATGAGGTGCTGTTCCTCCAATTTGCGCTGGGCCTCACTCTGACAGTGGAGGAGGCCCAGGACAGAAAGGTCAGTGTGGGAATGGGAGGGGGAGTTAAATTGTTGAGCAACCGGGAGATCAGGTAGGCCCAGGCGGACTGAGCGAAGGTGATCCGCAAATGGTATATTTTTACTCCCATGACAATATCTGTCCGCCATCTTTAGAATCAACCCCTAGAAATGTAAATTTAAAGTGAGTCCCAGTGTGGTGGTAGTGTTGCCAACTGTCCCGTATTAGCCGGGACATCCCGTATATTGGGCTAAATTGGTTTGTCCCGTACGGGACTGCCCTTGTCCCGTATTTGATTGCTGCTACTCGGGTCGAGGGGACTGTCGGGTCGGAGCGCCGCGTCCGGCCCCCGCCTCACCCGTCCCGACGTAGTGCAGCCCATGGAGTGCAGCAGCAGCACCTCGCCCGTGGCCCCGTCGGTCGGTCGGTCGGCAGCCCGGCCAGCTGTCTGACCTCCGGACCTTCGCTTACCGCCGTCACCACCACCACCCCTCCTTCTCACGGCCGATCATCGGTTCACGAGTTGGACGGGGTGCCGGACTTTGCGCGCGACGGCACGCGGCTCGGGCCAAAACTCCTCAGCTGGCCCCGCCGTCTGGGCTTTGTATGCGGTCCAGCACCCGGGGCCGACTCATCATTCACCCAGCCACGGACAAGTCGGTCAACGAATGGCCGTCGGGAACTTGTTCCTCATTTTGACCTTTTGTCCCTTATTTGGGAGTGAGAAAGTTGGCCACCCCTGGCTGGTAGGGGAGGTTTGAAGTGAAACTATCGTCTTGTTGATGGTCTAAAACATGTCGCCTCCCATTCTCCTGATTTAGGGGCCGTTGCTTTGTTGAGGGGCAGTCGGACCATTTGAGGAGAAAGTTTTTTCTTCCTATTGAAATCTTGGGCGTGCGCACGTTGGCGCAGAGGTTGTGTTGCTGCCTCACGGCGCCAGAGACACGGGTTCGATCCTGACTACGGGTGCTGCTTGTATGGAGTTTGCATGTTCTCCCCGTGACCAGTGTGGGCTTTCTCCGGGTGCTCCGGTTTCCCCCCACGCTCCAAAGACGTGCAGGCGGAAGGGCCTGTTCTTGCCCTGCACCGTTCGTTGCTCTGTGTATCAATAACAGATATTCTCCGTGGATTGTCACCTTGTCGTGGTGGAGAAGCTTGTGTGGACCTGAGGTCCTGAGAGCGATGCCGTCTGGAGCCATGCTCCTGGTGGGGCCACCCATGGCGGTAAGGTCGAGGGGGAGGTCTCTGACAAAGAGCGATCCAACCAAGACCTCAACGGTGGAACAGGCGGAGGACGATGGCTGACATTAGTGGAGCGTCACAACGGCTGGGAAGGCGGATGAAGGCTGCAGCAGAAAAGGGTCTCCGGTTGTCTTGGACTCCATGCCCCTGGATCCCGACCCAGATCTGTCAAGGACCGTGGGGTGGCTGTCTGTGCACCAGTCTCCCCACGTTAAACAAAGTCACGCACAGGCGTCCTCCATGTAGGGAATAGCACCCTGGAGACACCCATGGTCAGCCATGACTGAAGGGGGCCTAAGAAATATTGTTTCAATGTCAAAATTGCCACAAGCTGATCCAAAAACAAAAACCATACACTTCTGACCATGCGTGGGAAGGAACTGCAGATGTTGGTTTAAACCGAAGATAGACACAAAATGCTGGGGTAACTCAGTGGGACAGGCAGCATCTCCAGAGAGAAGGAATGGATGACGTTTCGGGTCGAGACCCTTCTTCAGACTGAAGAAGGTTCTTCAGACTCTCGACCCGAAACGTCACCCATTCCTTCTCTCCGGAGATCCTGCCTGTCCCACTGAGTTACCCCAGCAATTTGTGTCAACCTGTGGGTTGTAAGGTGCCCAAGTGACATACAAATGCTTCTAACCTCTGTCCTTGGCTGGGTGACATTGTAATCTGTGGAATGATATAAGATTTATGATTATTTGTTGAACTAATGCTGCTTTGATTCATGAGAAATATGAGTAGCTGTAAATTAATTATTGCCTTTG
>CM075980.1:2672805-2702805 GCA_038087875.1 Malacoraja senta | reverse complement strand
TTCTCCTGCCTTCTCCCTCTAGTCCCTGACACCCGTACTAATCAAGAATATTATCTATCTCTGCCTTAAATATATCCAGTGACGGCCTCCACAGCCTTCTGTGGCAAAGAATTCCACCCTCTGACTAAAGAAATTCCTCCACATCTCCTTCCTAACAGAACGTCCTTTAATTCTGAGGCTGTGACCTCTGGTCCTAGACTCTCCCACTAGTGGAAACATCCTCTCCACATCCACTCCATCCAACATAGAACAACACAGCTCAGGAACAGGCCCTTGGGCCCACAATGTCCGTGCCGCAAATTATAAATTCATTAGTGATTGGAGGAGAATTAGGCCATTCGGCCCATCGAGTCTACTCTGCCATTCAATCATGGCTGATCTATCTTCCCCTCTCAACCCCATTCCCCTGCCTTCTCCCCATAACCCCTGACACCCGTACTGATCAAATGATGCCAAGTTAATCCATATCCTGGCACATAATCCATATCCTGACATTCCCTGCATTTTCACCCAGAGAGTTGTGACTCTGTGGAATTCTCTGCCTCAGAGGGCGGTGGAGGCCGGTTCTCTGGACGCTTTCAAGAGAGAGCTAGATAGGGCTCTTATAAATAGCGGAGTCAGGGGATATGGGGAGAAGGCAGGAACGGGGTACTGATTGGGGATGATCAGTTATGATCACATTGAATGACAGTGCTGGTTCAAAGGGCCGAATGGCCTACTCCTGCACCTATTGTCTTCAGAGCAGTGTTCCAGGCTGACGGAGACAGTGGGGAATCACAGTGAGCTTCTTATTCTCACTGCAAAGGCTTGTGTCTCTCTACTCAGCAGTCAGGGGGAGTGGTAGGTTGACTGTGTGGAGAGTATTGATCAGTTGACTGCCTAACTAGGATCAGAAATATGAAATAATTGCACTCCTGACTGATAAACATCGACGCCTTGAGCCGGGTTGACACTGGTTGTAATAGCCGCGTACAGATGCATTGATCGCTGGCTATCCTTCATCAGCCCTTGTCACACCGGCCCGATGACTTCCACGCCAACAGTTTCAGCTCTGCTCGGGTTCGATAACTATCTGCTTCAGATGCAAGCAACGTTTCTGCAGAAACATAGAAACATAGAAAATAGGTGCAGGGGGAGGCCATTCGGCCCTTCGAGCCAGCACCGCCATTCATTGTGATCATGGCTGATCGTCCCCAATCAATAACCCGTGCCTGCCTTCTCCCCATATCCCTTGACTCCACTAGCCCCTAGAGCTTTTTCTAACTCTCTCTTAAATCCATCCAGTGACTTGGCCTCCACGGCCCTCTGTTTCTGCAGAAGCGCAGAGGAACCCGACTGAGATGTGCAGGTAGGAACTCCGGATGCCGGTTTACACCAAAGATGGAGAAAACACACGGGGGTCACGGGGAGAACGTGCGAACTCCGTACAGACAGCACCTGTAGTCAGGGTCGAACTCGGGTCTCTGGCGCCGTGTGGCAGCAACTCTGCCGCTGTGCCACCGTGCCGCCTACATTATCACCAAGGCACACAGCTCCCGCTGCTGTCCACAATCGGCCCACCGAGTCCATGCTGACCATCACTCATTCCTTTGCACTAATCCCTTCTTGTCCCCATTCTCCCCGCGTTTACCATCGTCTCCCGCCCGATTCTTGCCCCTGGGGCCGGTTAACTCACCGACCCGCACGTCTTTGGGATGTGGGAGCAAACCGGAGCACCCGGAGAAAACCCACATGGCCACGGGGGGGGGGGGGGGGGGGGGACGTGCAAACTCCACACAGGCAGCACCTGCGGTCAGGATCGAACCCGGGGTCCCTGCGGTTTATGTTTCGTTCAGTTTAGTTGAGAGATACAGCGCGCAAACAGGCCCGTTGGCCCACCGAGTCCGCGCCGACCAGCGATCCCCGCGCACTAACACTATCCCACGCACACAATTATACCGAGCCAATTAACGCCACCGTGCCGCCCATTTGGCTGGCTTTGTGTCCAGCTCTGGGGTTTTGTTCCCCTTGTGGATTTACCCAGTGCTCTGTTTCGGTTTTCAATGCGTCTCTGGCAGCGTGGTGAAGATGAAACAATCTCCCCACAAAGTCGCCCAGGATCACCGCATCTTGGCCTCCCTGACCACCAGCTGAAAGATGAAGACTTCATCTGACACTGGAGGAACGTACAAACACACACTTGGTCAGACCTCTCCTTGATTGCTTGTGGCATGCTACCTCCTGACAGATGTACAGCTACCCAGAGCAACAGCATCAAAATATAGCTCAACAAACATCAATATTTATACCGAAGATAGACTGGAGTAACTCAGCAGGACAGGCAGCATCTCTGGAGAGAAGTGATGGGTGACGTTTCGGGTCGAGACCCTTTTTCAACATGGACCTCCCGGTAGGTACAAGTAGGGTTTCCAACTGTCCCGTATTAGCCGGGACATCCCGTATATTGGGCTAAATTGGTTTGTCCCGTACGGGACCGCCCTTGTCCCGTATTTGACTGCTACTACTCGGGTCGAGGGGACTGTCGGGTCCGGCCCCGCCTCACCCGTCCCGACGTAGTGCAGCCCGTGGAGTGCAGCAGCAGCAGCAGCAGCAGCAACGCCTCGCCCGTGGCCCCGTCGGTCGGTCGGCAGCCCGGCCAGCTGTCCGACCTACGGTCCTTCGCTTACCGCCGACACCACCACCACCCTTCCTTCTCACGGCCGATCATCGGTTCATGAGTTGGATGGGGTGCCGGACTTTGCGCGCGGTCCCCGGGCCAAAACCCCTCAGCTGGCCCCGCCGGCTGGGCTTTGTGTGCAGTCCAGCACCCGGGGCCAGCTCATCATTCACCCAGCCACGGCCAAGTCGGTCAACGGATTGCCGTGGGGAATTTGTCCCATATGTTGACTTTTTCTCCCTTATTTGGGAGTGGGAAAGTTGGCAACCCTAGGTGCAAGCAAAGCCAAAAAGTCTCTTTGAAGCTGTGGAAAATACTGAACACAATTACGCTTCTCTTTGAAGTGTAACATTGAAACATAGAATCAGTAAATTGGTGCATGAGTAGGCCATTCGGCCCTTCGAGACCTGCACCGCCATTCAATATGATCATGGCTGATCATCCAAAGTCGGATGGGGGCCTAAGGCCCTGTTTCTGCACTGCATCACAAAAACTAATCGTGACCCATTCCTTCGCTCCAGAGATGCTGCCTGTCCCGCTGAGTTACTCCAGCTTGTTGTGTCTATCTTCGGTTTAAACCAGCATCTGCAGTTCCTTCCTCCACTGCTATATCTGACTCTCTCTTGAAAACACCCAGTGAATCGGCCTCCACTGCCTTCTGTGGCAGAGAATTCCACAGATTCACAACTCTCTGGGTGAAAACGTTTTTCCTCATCTCAGTCCTAAATGGCCGACCTCTTATTCTTAAACTGTGACCCCTGATTCTGGACTCCCCCAACATGGAGAACATTTGTACTGCATCTAGCCTGTCCAATCCCTTAAGAATTGTATATGTTTCTTTAAGATACCCTCTGAATTCCAGTGCATACAAGACCAGTCCAATATAAACCATGAAGTTCTTCAGGAAAATTAAAATTGGCACTTGGAATATTCCTAACAGATGGCAGAGAATTGATTGTGAGCCAGGCTGCAGGCCTGCATGCGTGTGTGTGCGGAAGGGTTAACCTTGAGGGAAATGACCTGCCACTGAGGTCCACGTAAACGTGAGCCGACGGAAGCAGATCATTGTGTAGGAAGGAACTGCAGGCACTGGTTTAAGCCAAAGATGCTGGAGTAACTCAGCGGGACAGGCAGCATCTCTGGAGAGAAGGAATGGGTGACGTTTCGGGTCGAGACCCTTCTTCAGACTGAGAGTCGGGGGAGTGGGAATGGAGAATAAGGAGTAAGCCATTTAAGAATGTTTAAGAATAAGGAGTGTAAGAATAAGGGGTAAGTCATTTAGAACGGAGACCAGGAAACATTTTTTCTCACAGAGAGTGGTGAGTCTGTGGAATTCTCTGCCTCAGAGGGCGGTGGAGGCCGGTTCTCTGGATGCTTTCAAGAGAGAGCTAGATAGGGCTCTTAAAGATAGCGGAGTCAGGGGATATGGGGAGAAGGCAGGAACGGGGTACTGATTGGGGATGATCAGCCATGATCACATTAAATGGCGGAGCTGGCTCGAAGGGCCGAATGGCCTACTCCTGCGCCTATTGTTTATTGTCTATTGAGAGATATAGACGGTGATGTGGAGAGATGTAGAACAAATAAATGAAAAATATGCAAAAAAGGAAACTGGCCATTTATCTGTTGACAATTATCCATGTACCTGTCCAAGTGTTTCTTAAACCCAAACCACCTCCTCCAGCAGCTCGTTCCGTACACCCACCACCCTTTGCGTGAAAAAGTTACACCTCAGATTCCTATTAAATCTTTTCCCCCTTCACCTTGAACCTATGTCCTACCTAGCAAAAGGATTTGAGTATAGGAGCAGGGAGGTTCTACTGCAGTTGTACAGGGTCTTGGTGAGACCACACCTGGAGTATTGCGTACAGTTTTGGTCTCCTAATCTGAGGAAAGACATTCTTCCCATAGAGGGAGTACAGAGATGGTTCACCAGACTGATTCCTGGGATGGCAGGACTTTCATATGAAGAAAGACTGGATGGACTCGTCTTGTACTCGCTAGAATTTAGAAGATTGAGGGGGGATCTTATAGAAACTTACAAGATTCTTAAGGGGTTGGACAGGCTAGATGCAGGAAGATTGTTCCCGATGTTGGGGAAGTCCAGAACAAGGGGTCACAGTTTAAGGATAAGGGGGAAGTCTTTTAGGACCGAGATGAGAAAATCATTTTTCACACAGAGTAGTGAATCTGTGGAATTCCCTGCCACAGAAGGTAGTCGAGGCCAGTTCATTGGCTATATTTAAGAGGGAGTTAGATGTGGCCCTTGTGGCTAAAGGGATCAGGGGGTATGGAGAGAAGGCAGGTACAGGATACTGAGTTGGATGATCAGCCATGATCATATTGAATGGCGGTGCAGGCTCGAAGGCCTACTCCTGCATCTATTTTCTATGTTTCTATGTTTCTATGTCCTCTGGTTTAGATTCCCCTACTCTGGGCAAGGGACTCTGTGCGTCTACCCGATCTATTCCTCTCGTGGTTTTACACACCTCTGTGAGATCAACCTGGCAACATCCTCGTGGAGGCGAGGGCAAGTTGGGCCGAAGGGCCTGTTTCCGTGCTGTCTTTCTCTGCGACACTAAATCCAGCAGAGCTCCATTCTAATGGCGTGGCCCAAGATGAATTATCCCTGCGTTTTAGCAGCAAACAAAGCACTTCAAAGAAACACCTCCTTGGATGTGAAGCACTTTACGATATCGCAGAGTTGTAAAGGCAATGACAGAAAGGCACGTCCTCTCACAGAGTGGAGGCTGGGGAGCTGTTTCAGGGCCTGTCATCATGGCATGCGTCTGTTCAACAGCTTTCATCCAAAATATAATTACTCCTGAATTGGTTCCCAATCTCTCCGGACTGTTACGACGCTAATTGTCCTTCACTCATTTCTGCAGTCTCTTCGCTTGGCGCCTTTTGATTGTGAAACTAGATCTATCGTAGAGTCCTGGGGCTATAACGGCACGGAACAGGCCCTTCGGCCCAGTTGGCACATCGGGCTAGTCCTATTTACTGAGGGAACGACGACTTGATGATGTGAACAGGGATGCAACGCTGAGGCCCTACAAGGCGCTGGCCAGGCCGCATTTGGAGTATTACAGGCAGTTGTGGGCCCCATATCTGAGGAAGGATGTGCTGGCGTTGGAGAGGGTCCAGAGGAGGTTTACGAGAGTGATCCAGGGGGGTGAGTGGGGTTAACGTACGATGAGCGTTTGTCGGCACTGGGCCTGTACTCGCTGGAGTTTAGAAGGATGAGGGGGCTCTCATTGAAACTTATCGAAATGTGAAAGGCCTGGATAGAGTGGATGTGGAGAGTCTAGGACTAGAGGACATAGCCTCAGAATTAAAGGACCTTCCTGTAGACAGGAGATGAGGAGGAATTTCTTTAGTCAGAGGGTGGTGAATCTGTGACATTCTTTGCCACAGAAGGCTATGGAGACCAATTCAATGCGTATGTTTAAGGTGGAGCTGGTAACCTATATTATAACGGGTGTCAGAGGTTATGGGGAGAAGGCAGGAGAATGGGGTTAAGAAGGACAGATACTGCAGATCAGCCATGATTGAATGGCGGAGGAGACTTGATGGGCCGAATGGCCTAATTCTGCTACTATCAATTATGAACATGAACTTTTGAGGAATCTGAGGGGTAACTTTTTCACACAAAGGGTGGTGGGTGCATGGGAAGAGCTGCCGGAGGAGGTAGTTGAGGAAGGGACTATCGTAATGTTTGAGAAACCTTTAGACAGGTACATGGATAGGACGGGTTTAGAGGGATGTGGGCAGGTGGGACGAGTGTAGATGGGGCATGTTGGTCGGCGCGGGCAAGTTGGGCGTAAGGGCCTGTTTCCATGCTGGATGACTCTATAACTCAGCGGGTCAGGCAGTATCCGCTGGAGAACATGGATATGCAACGTTTTGGGCCAGAACCCTTCCTCAATCTGAAGAAGGGGCCTGACCCATATGGGCTGAACCCAAGCAGGTGGGACTAGTGTAGATGGGGCACGTTGGTCGATTTGGGCAAGCTGGGCCTGTTTCTATTCTGTGTGACTCTATATATGTAAGAAAGAACTGCAGATACTGGTTTAAATCGAAGGTAGACACAAAATACTGGAGAAACTCAGCGGGTGAGGCAGCATCTCTGGAGAGAAGGAATAGGCGACGTTTCTGATCGAGACCCTTCTTCAGACTGACTTTATGACTATAATTGAGCCATAATTCATAATATATATATACATGATGAGACTATGACTATAATTGAGGCACTTGGATGGGTGAAGGAAAGGATTGGGAACATGTTAATTTGGTTCAGACTTGGGATTGAACCCGTGAGCTTCCAGATCTGTGGCAGCAGTTTCCCTTTGAGGGATTAATCCAAGGTATTTTCACTGAACATCTCCGCTCAGTCCGCCTGGGCCTACCTGATCTCCCGGTTGCCAAACACTTCAACTCCCCCCTCCCATTCCCACACTGACCTTTCTGTCCTGGGCCTCCTCCACTGTCAGAGTGAGGCCCAGCGCAAATTGGAGGAACAGCATCTCATACTTCACTTGGGCAGCTTACACCCCAGCGGTATGAACATTGACTTCTCTAACTTCAAGTAACCCTTGCTTTCCCTCTCTCTCTCCGTCCCCTCCCCCACCCAAGTCGTACCAGCTTCAAAGTCGTCTTGTTGAGTCTCATTGTCGGTAAATAGTTTTCACCTAGACCACATCTAACAATGGCCTGTTTCCTTTATCATCTTTTAGCGTATCTTTCATTCATTTGTTCCATATCTCTCCACATCATCGTCTATATCTCTCGTCTCCCTTTCCCCTGACTCATTTTAGTTTATTGCCACGTGTACCGAGGTGCAGTGAAAAGCTTTTGTTGCCTGCTAACCAGTCAGCAGAAAGACAGTACATGATTACAATCATAAGGTCATAAGTGATAGGAGCAGAATTAGGCCATTCGGCCCATCAATCTGCTCCGCCATTCAATCATGGCCGGCCTATCTCTCCCTCCTAACCCCATTCTCCTGCCTTCTCCCCATAACCTCTGACTCCCGCACTAATCAAGAATCTATCTATCTCTCCACTGATGGCCTCCGCAGCCTTCTGTGGCAAAGAATTCCACAGATCCACCACCCTCTGACTAAACTAGTCTCATTGTCTGTAACTCGTTTTCACCTCGCCCACAGCAAACAACGCCCTGTCTCCTTTATCATCGTGTAGGAAGCGACTGCAGATGCTGGTTTAAACCGAAGAGAGACACAAAATAGTGGAGTAACTCGGCGGGACAGGGCAGCATCTCTGGAGAACAGGAACGGGCGACGTTTCGGGTCGGGACCCTTCTTCATCTTCTCTCCAGAGATGCCGCCTGTCCCGCCGAGTAACTCCACCATTTTGTGTCTTATCTTCCTCTCTCGTCGTTACTTTTTTGGCATGTTTTTCGTTCATTCCTTCTATGTCTCTCGTTTCCCTCTCCCCCTGACTCTCAGTCCAAAGAAGGTTCCCGACCGGAAACGCCGCCCATTCCTTGTCCTCCAGAGATGCCGCCTGACCCGCCGAGTTACTCCGGCGTTTTGTGCCTGTCTCCGGCAGTAATGAGGTGGTGCCAATTTTACGGGTGTTTGCTTGGTGATAAATAGTTGCACGATGGATATATTCACACTTCCTAACCGTTAGAAATGCAGAAACATTAAATAAAGCTGGAAAATTAGCGCTGATGGAATAAATGGAAGATAATTTAATAGCCATTATTTACTTAAATTGGTTAGGAAAGAGGACGCGATATAAATTGAACGCACATCGTGTCGCTATAAATGGGAGCCAGCAACAGCTCACGTAGCTTTATAGCAATCATTTAACATACACAGTTTAAGAAGGAATGCTGGAAACTCGAAAAATGCTGGAGAAACTCGGCGGGGGAGGCAGCATCTATGGAGCGAAGGAAATAGGCAACGTTTCGGGTCGAGACCCTTCTTCAGACTGATGTGGGGGCGGGAAGAAGAAAGGAAGAGGCGGAGACAGTGGGCTGTGGGAGAGCTGGGAAGGGGACGGGAAGGAGGGAGAAAGCAGGGACTACCTGAAATTGGAGAAGTCAACGTTCATACCCGCTGGGGTGTAAACTGCCCAAGCGGAATATGAGGTGCTGCTCCTCCAATTTGCGCTGGGACTCACTCTGGCCATGGAGGAGGCCCGGGACAGAAAGGTCGGATTCAGAATGGGAGGGGGAGTTGAAGTGCTGAGCCACCGGGAGATCAGGTTGGTTACTTCCTTCGCTCCATAGATGCGGCCTCACCCGCTGAGTTCCTCCAGCATTTTTGACTACCATGTAAAATACACTGTAGTGAGATGATGCCCCTCAGATATAAAGCCGGTTTAATGCCTTCAATGAGCATAGGTGGATCAAAAAGCCACCAAGGGCAATGAATAAATCGCTTCGCTCATGGCATGTGCGGTAACCTCTCTCCACAAGCGGTGACTCCGAAGTTCACCACAAGGCCGATCGCCCAACTAATATTCCTACGGTCCAATGTGGTGGGCAGTGACAAGGTTAATTCCCGGGATGGCGGGACTGTCATATGCTGAGAGAATGGAGCAGCTGGGCTTGTACACTCTGGAATTTAGAAGGATGAGAGGGGATCTTATTGAAAGATACAAGATTGTTAAGGGTTTGGACACGCTAGAGGCAGGAAACATGTTCCCCATGTTGGGGGAGTCCAGAACCAGGGGCCACACAGTTTAAGAATAAGGGGTAAGCCATTTAGAATGGAGACGAGGAAACACTTTTTCTCACACAGAGTGGTGAGTCTGTGGAATTCTCTGCCTCAGAGGGCGGTGGAGGCAGGTTCTCTGGATGCTTTCAAGAGAGAGCTAGATAGGGCTCTTAAAGATAGCGGAGTCAGGGGATATGGGGAGAAGGCAGGAACGGGGTACTGATTGGGGATGATCAGCCATGATCACATTGAATGGCGGTGCTGGCTCGAAGGACCAAATGGCCTACTCCTGCACCTATTGTCTATTGTCTATTGACAGATGCACTCTGCAATAAACGGGCGGCAAATCTGTGCAACTCATTGCCACAGGCAGCTGAGGAGGCCAAGACAGTGGATATATTTAAGGCAGAGATGGATAGACTCCTGACTAGTGTGGGTGTCAGGGGATACGGGGAGAAGGCGGGAGAATGGGGTTAGGAGGGAGAGATAGATCGACCATGATTGAATGGCGAAGTAGACTTGATGGGCCGAATGGCCTAATTCTGCTCCTATCATTTATGAACATTAACTTATGGGGGGCAGAGTGTATGTGTTTAAGAAGGAACTGCAGATGCTGGAAAATCGAAGGTACACAAAAATGCTGGAGAAACTCAGCGGGTGCAGCAGCATCTATGGAGCGAAGGAAACAGGCAACGTTTCGGGCCGAAACCCTTCTTCAGACTGATGGGGAGTGGGGAGAAGAAAGGAAAAAGGCTGAGGAGGAGCCCGAGGGCTGAGGGATGGGAGGAGACAGCCCGAGGGCTGATGAAGGGGAGGGGACAGCAAGGGCTAGCAGAATTGGGAGAATTCAATGTTCAAGCCCCCAGGATGCAGACTACCCAAGCGGAATATGAGGTGCATTTCCTTGAATTTCCGGTGTTGCTCGCTGTGGCCATGGAGGAGACCCAGGACAGAGAGGTCAGATACGGAATGGGAGGAGGAGTTGAAGAGCTGAGCCACCGGGAGGTTAGGTTGGTTATTGCGGACTGAGCGGAGGTGTTCGGCGAAACGATCGCCAAGCCTCCGCTTGGTCTCACCGATGTAGATCAGCTGGCATCTAGAGCAGCGGATGCAATAGACGAGGTTGGAGGAGATGCAGGTGAACCTCTGTCGCACCTGGAACGACTGCTTGGGTCCTTGAATGGAGTCGAGGGGGGAGGTGAAGGGACAAGTGTTGCATCTCTTGCGGTTGCAAGGGAAAGTGCCCGGGGAGGGGGTGGTACGGGAGGGAAGGGAAGAATTGACAAGGGAGTTACGGAGGGAGCGGTCTTTGCGGAAGGCAGACAGGGGGGGGGAGATGGGAAGATGTGGCGAGTGGTGGGGTCACGTTGGAGGTGGCGAAACTGACGGAGGATCACTTGTTGTATGTGACGGCTGGTGGGGTGAAAGGTGAGGACTAGGGGGACTCTGCCCTTGTTGCGAGTGGGGGCGTGGGGAGAGAGAGCAGTGTTGCGGGGTATGGCAGAGACCCTGGTGCGAGCCTCATCTATGGTGGAGGAGGGGAACCCCCGTCCAATGATCAACCAGAGCATTTGCAGTCACAGTGAAGACTGTACAGTGCATTCAGAAAGGATTCAGACCCCTTCACTTTTTCCACATTTTGTTATGTTACAGCCTTATTTTAAAATGGATTTCAATTTTTTTTTTAATTATCAATCTACACACAATACCCCAGAATGAAGAAACGAAAACAGGTGTTTAGAAATGTTTGCGGAGTAAGTAAAAAGAAATAACTGAAATACATCAGTATTCAGACCCTTTGCTATGACACTCAAAATTGAGCTTAGATTCATCCTGTTTCCATTGATTATCCTTGAGATGCCTCTACAACTTGATTGGAGTCCACCTGTGGTAAATTAAATTGATTGGACATGATTTGGAAAGGCACACACCTGTCTATATAAGGTCCCACAGTTGACAGTGCATGTCGGAGCAAAAACCAAGCCATGAAGACGGAGGAATTGTCCGTAGACCTCCGAGACTGGATTGTGTCGAGACACAGATCTGGGGAAGGGTATAAAACAATTTCTACAGCATTGCAGGTCCCCAAGTGGCCTCCGTCATTCTTAAATGGAAGAACTTTGGTACCACCAGGATTCTTCATAGAGCTGGCCGCCCGGCCAAACTGAGCAATTGGGGGAGAAGGCCCTTGGTCAGGGAGGTGACCAAGAACCCGATGGTCACTCTGACAGAGCTCCAGAGTTCCTCTGTGGAGATGGGAGAACCTTCCAGAAGGACAACTATATCTGCAGGACTCCACCAATCAGGCCTTTATGGTAGAGTGGCCAGACGGAAGCCACTCCTCAGTAAAAGGCACAAAACAGCCCGCTTGGAGTTTGCCAAAAGGCACCTAAAGGATTCTCAGACCATGAGAAACAAGATTGAACTCTTTGGCCTGAATGCCAAGCGTCGCGTCTGGAGGAAACCAGGCACCGCTCATCACCTGGCCAATACCATACCTATGGTGAAGCATGGTGGTGGCAGCATCATGCTGTGGGGATGTTTTTCAGCGGCAGGAACTGGGAGACTAGTCAGGATCGAGGGAAAGATGAACGGAGCAAAGTACAGAGAGATCCTTGATGAAAACCTGCTCCAGAGCTTTCTGGACCTCAGACTGGGCCGGAGGTTCACCTTCCAACAGGACAACAACCCTAAGCACACAGCCATGACAATGCAGAAGTGGCTTCGTGACAAGTCTATGAGTGGCCCAGCCAGAGCCCCGACTTGAACCCGATCGAACATCTTTGGAGGGACCTGAAAATAGCTGTGCATCAACGCTCCCCATCCAACCTGACAGAGCTTGAGAGGATCTGCAGAGAAGAATGGGAGAAATTACCCAAATACAGCTGTGCCAAGCTTGTAGCGTCATACCCAAGAAGACTTGAGGCTGTAATCGCTGCCAAAAGGTGCCTCAACAAAGTGCTGAGTAAAGGGTCTACATACGTATGTAAATGTGATATTTCAGTTATTTCTTTTTATTTAGTTTGCAAAAATTTGTAAACACCTGTTTTCACTTTTTTATTATGTGGTATTGTGTGTAAATTGATGATTTAAAAAAAAAAGAATTTAATCCATTTTAGAATAAGGCTTTTATCGACATTACAAGCATAAGGTGCAACATGACTTTGAAAATAAATGGTTTCATAGATACATAGATACATAGAAAATAGGTGCAGGAGTAGGCCATTCGGCCCTTCGAGCCTGCACCACCATTCAATATGATCATGGCTGATCATCCCCAATCAGTATCCTGTACCTGCCTTCTCTCCATACCCCCTGATCCCCTTAGCCACAAGGGCCACATCTAACTCCCTCTTAAATATAGCCAATGAACTGGCCTCAACTACCCTCTGTGGCAGAGAGTTCCAGAGATTCACCACTCTCTGTGTGAAAAAGTTTTTCCTCATCTCGGTCTTAAAGGATTTCCCCCTTATCCTTAAACTGTGACCCCTTGTCCTGGACTTCCCCAACATCGGGAACAATCTTCCAGCATCCAGCCTGTCCAACCCCATAAGAATTTTGTACGTTTCTATAAGATCCCCTCTCAATCTTCTAAATTCTAGCGAGTATAAGCCAAGTCTATCCAGTCTTTCTTCATATGAAAGTCCTGACATCCCAGGAATCAGTCTGGTGAACCTTCTCTGTACTCCCTCTATGGCTATAATGTCCTTCCTCAGATTTGGATTCAGATTCAGGACCTGGTGAGGGGTGTGTAAAATAAGATACTTTCTTGTATCTTCTGTTCTCTATTTTTCTCTTTTCTTTTTCTTTGGGTTTTTCTTTTTTAACTCTTTCTCGTGGTTTTTTACGTTTCTCCGGGTTTCTCCGGATCGCTCTTTCACGCACTCGCTATCTTATCCAACTCTTTCTATTTTTCTTCTTTTTAAAGTTTCAAAGATGAAGTGGTACAGGAAATGTATGATGTTGTTTTTGGCTGGTATCGCTGCAATGTACACTACTTCTAATAAATAAAATAGTTTAAGAAAAAGAACAAAAAGAGTTTAATCCATTTTAGAATAAGGCTGTAACGTAACAAAATGTGGAAAAGGTGAAGGGGTCTGAATACTTTCTCAATGCACTGTATATCAGAACATCACAACACAAAGGCATGATTGAATGGTGCGCTCAATGGGCCGAATGGCCTAATTCTACTCCTACAACCCTGTGAACTTGAAAAACCCAACTTCTACAACCAGTGTTCAAGAACCAGCCACTGAGCGATGAGAAACTGCAGCCAGATTATCCCGAAGGGAAAAAAAAAAGAAGTGTGCATGGCAAAATGATGGATTATAGGTGGCCCTGACTTTCAGAGCAGCGACCGTCTTTAGGATGCGATGACACACCACATACTACATTAGATTTCTCATTAAATCCCATGTGGAAAAACCCTGGAGCCAGAATACAGACGACTGATAATGGCCGACCTATTAGTGCGAGACTTGGGAAGAGGTTTCGCAGCATCTATGATAGGTTCCTCCAGTTAATTATAGCGTAAATATAGAAGCCATATTATGCCACTCTGCCCCAGATGAGTCATTCAGAATTCTCTACCTCAAAATCTCCCCGCCCCCCACCCCCCCCACCCTTCCAACTGTGGTTTAGTTTAGTGTAGTTCATGTGGTCATGAGGAATGGGAGTAGAATTAGGCCATTTGGCCCAACAGGCCTACTCTGCCATTCAATCATAGATAGATACATAGACAATAGGTGCAGGATTCGGCCATTCAATATGATCATGGCTGATCATCCAACTCAGTATCCCGTACCTGCCTTCTCTCCATACCCCCTGATCCCCTTAGCCACAAGGGCCACATCTAACTCCCTCTTAAATATAGCTGAGAGAGATAGATCATGGCTGATCTATCTCTCCCTCCTAACCACAGCTGTCTATCTCCACCTTAAAAATATCCATTGATTTGGCCTCCGCAGCCGTCTGTGGCAAAGGATTCCACAGATTCACCAACCTCCGACCAAAGAAATCCCTCCTCATCTCCTTCCTAAAAGAACGTCCTTTAATTCTGAGGCTTATGATGACCCCTGGTCCTAGACTCTCCCACTAGTGGAAACATCCTCTCCACATCCTTTGGCCCACTTTTCCCGTGCTGGCATGGATGGCCCATCGACGCTAGTCCGACCTGCCTGCGTTTGGGCCATATCCCTCTAGTTTAGTGTGGGCAAGTTGGGCCGAATGGCCTGTTTCCACGCTATGACTCTATGACTGATAGAGGTACAGTGAAAAGCTTTATTATTGCATGCTAACCAGTCGGCGTAAAGACAATACATGGTTGCAATCGAGCCGTCCACAGTGTAGATACATGACAAGGGGAATAATATTTTGTGTGTTAAAGTCCAGTAATGTTTGATTGAAGATTGTCTGAGAATCTTCAATGAAGTAGATGGTGGCTCAGGACCACTCTCTGGTTGTCGGTGGGATGGTTCAGTTACCTGATTAAAGCTAACCTTTCATATCTAAACATAGAAACATAGACAATAGGTGCAGGAGTAGGCCATTCGGCCCTTGGAGCCAGCACCGCCATCCAATATGACCATGGCTGATCATCCCCAATCAGTACCCCGTTCCTGCTTTCTCCTCATATCCCTTGATTCCGTTAGCCCTAAGAGCTAATTCTAACTCTCTCTTGAAAACATCCATTGAATCGGCCTCCACTGCCTTCTGCGGCAGAGAATTCCACAGATTCACAACTCTCTGGGTGAAAAAGTTGTTCCTCATCTCAGTCCTAAATGGCCTACCCCCTTATTCTTAAACCGTGCGTGACCCCTGGTTCTGGACTCCCCCAACATGCGGAACATTTTTCTTGCATCCAGCCTGTCCAATCCCTCAATGATGTTATATGTTGCTATCCTATCCTATCCAACGACCTGTCCAAATGCCTTTTAAATGTTCCCGAATGTTGGGCGAGTCCAGAACCAGGGGAGTCTTAGGGTAAAGGGGAGGTCATTTAAGACAGAGGTGAGAAAAAACGTTTTCACCCAGAGAGTTGTGAATTTGTGGAATTCCCTGCCACAGAGGGCAGTGGAGGCCAAGTCATTGGATGGATTTAAGAGACAGGTAGATAGCGCTCTAGGGGCTAGTGGCTAGTCAGGAAGTGACGGCGCCTAACGGCAGCGGCTCGACTGCGGTCCGTCTGTCTTTTTTTATTTTTGTCTAGTTAAATGCAGTTGTTTGTGTTTTTTTTATTGTTTTTAATTGTGTATATGTGGGGGGCGGGGAGGGGGGAGGGGGAACTTTGTTGGAGCCCCCGACGGGCGCTGGCATGTCCTGCGGCCATTAAAGCCGCGCCGGGCGATTAGCGGCCCCGCTCCGGGTCGTTCCAACCCCGCGACACGGGCGGGAGCGGGGCCGCTAATCGCCCGGCGCGGCCTCAACGGCCGTGGGACTTAACGTCGCCCGCCTGGGGCTTCAACATCGGGGAGAAAAATGGTGCAGGGGAGAGAAAAGACTTTGCCTTCCATCACAGTGAGGAGGAGATTCACCGTGATGGATGTTTCTCTGTAGATTGAATTGTTTGTGTGTCTTGTAGGAATTGTTTTGTTTGTATGGCTGTGGAAATGGAATTTTGTTTGAGCCTCTTTGAGGTTCAAATGACAATTAAAAAAATCTAATCTAATCTAATCTAGTGGAGGCATGGGTTATTGATTGGGGACGATCAGCCATGATCACAATGAATGGCGGTGCTGGCTCGAAGGGCTGAATGGAATCCTCCTGCACCTATTTTCTATGTTTCTGTTTCTAAATGTTGTTATAGTCCCTGCCTCAACTACCTCCTTTGGCAGCTCGTTCCACGAACCGACCATCTGCTGTGTGAGAAAAGATGTCCCTCGGGTTCCTATTAAATCTTCTCCCTCTCACCTTCGACCTCTGCCCCCTGGTTCTTGGCTCCCCTACTCTGGGTGAAAAGACTGTGTGTGCGTTCACCCTAATGAACAAATGCTAACGAAGCATCTTGCGAAACACAAGAATAAACAGTTGAAAATCTCCAGGTTTAATGTCGGCCCATCAATTCCAATTTAACCAAATCAAATCAATGGAGACCAGAACACACTTTGGGATTGTAATCCTGCAGGCAATCTTGCACAGCCTTGACCAACAGAGGCACAGAGGGATGTGTAAATTAATCGGGTCTAATTGATTAATTGGCTGGAAATTTTAATCGTTAGTTAGTGACGTGATCAATTAATCATCGCTCGGTTGAACCTCGAGCTACTTTTTTCCGGGATTGGTCTATTTACCCCCCCACCTCCCAACTTTCAGTACAACTTTACTTTAGACTTGAGAGATACAGCTCAGAAACAGGCCCTTCAGCCCACCGGGTCCGTGCCGACCAGCGATCACCCCGCACGCTAACACCATCCTACACACACTTGGGACAATTTACAATTTTAACGAAGCCGAATTAACCTACAAACCCCGAAGATAGACACAAAGTGCTGGAGTAACTCAGCGGGTCGGGCAGCATCTCTGGAGAGAAAAAAGGGTAGTTGACGTTTCAGGTCGGGACCCTTCTTCAGACCCGACCCGAAACGTCACCCATTCCTTCTCTCCGGAGATGCTGCCTGTCCCGCCCGCCGAGCTACTCCAGCATTTTGTGTCCATCTTCGGTGTAAACCAGCACCTGCAGTTCCTTCCTACACAGCCTGGAAACCCGCACGCCTTTGGAGTGTGGGAGGAAACCGGAGCACCCGGAGAAAACCCACGCAAGTCGCGGGGAGAGCGTACAAGCTGTGTACGGACAGCACCCGTGGCCGGGATCGAACCTGGGTCTCCAGTGCTGAGAGGCAGCTTTTCTACCCACTGTGCCACCGTGCCACGTTGATTGGTACGGGTGTTGGGGGTTGTGGGGAGAAGGCAGGAGAATGGGGTTGGGAGGGAGAGATAGATCAGCCATGGTTGAATGGTGGAGTTCACTTGATAGGCCGAATGGCCTAATTCTTCTCCTATCACTTCTGATCTTATGACAACTACAGGGGAACAAAACTCCAGAGCCGGACAGAAAGCAAGTTAAATGGGCGACGGGGTTATTATTTCATCTTCGACACGCTGACAGGGCATTGAAAACCGAAAGAGTATTAGATAAAGGTGAAAGGCTTGGATGGATTGGATGTGGAGAGGATGTTTCCACTAGTGGGAGAGTCTAGGACCAGAGGTCATAGCCTCAGAATTGAAGGATGTTCTTTTAGGAAGGAGATGAGGAGAAATTTCTTTAGTCAGAGGGTGGTGAATCTGTGGAATTCATTGCCAAAGAAGGTTGTGGGGGCCAAGTCAGTGGATATTTTTACTGCAGAGATAGACAGATTCTTGATTAGTACGGGTGTCAGAGGTTATGGGGAGAAGGCAGGAGAATGGGGTTAGGAGGGAGAGACAGATCAGTCTGAAGAAGGGTTTCGGCCCGAAATGTTGCCTATTTCCTTCGCTCCATAGATGCTGCTGCACCCGCTGAGTTTCTCCAGCACTTTTGTCTACGATAGATCAGCCTTGGATTGGATGGCGGAGTAGACTTGACGGGCCGAATGGCCTAATTCTGCTCCCCCCCCCCCCCCCCCGTCACTTACGATCGGATAATCTTGTGATCTCCCCGCATTGGGCGACAACCAATTGAAATTGGGAATCTGGAAACGTGAAGGCAATTTAATAGACTGAGTGCGAGGTTCCCTAATCCTAAATGTTTACTCGTAGGCAGCCACTCGATGGCGAGAAGGGATGACTCACGGGATTTGAAATCTCCGGCATTAACAGTCTTCCACCTTGTGATAATCCATTTAGCAGAGATTTTCAGGGACTTGAACAATGAGAAAAAGATTAGGTCAGGACTTTACACTGAATACGGCATCTGTAATGAAGGCTCGGAATATATTTCAGGGAGTTGATGTCTGTTGAATATGATCTATGGCTGTGTTGATTGCTGTTGGAGGCTTGGAATTTAGTGCACAGCCCACCGATGTCCACTCTGTGACAAATCGACCGCCCTTGCGGTGATCCTTGTTAATACTTGACAGCGGGGAGTTACGGTGGCGTGATGTCCTGGGTCTGGTCGGCTTGCCAGCTGAGATATAAATTCATCTCCAGTGCGAGGTTTTAAATCTTGCAGTGGCGAACGTCTTAAGTGTGTAAAGACAAAGATGGCGCAGCGGTAGCGTTGCTGCCTCTCCGCGCCGGAGACCCGGCTGCGGGTGCCTGTCTGCGCGGAGTTTGTGCGTTCTCCCCGAGATCCAACGCTCCAAAGGCGTGCAGGTCTGCAGGTTAATTGGCTTGGTGTTGCAATGTAAAATTGTCCCGAGTGTAGGATAGTGTGCGGGGATCGCTGGTCGGTGTCTGGACTCGGTGGGCCGAAGGGCCTGTTTCTGCGCTGTGTCTAAACTCAACTCAACTAAACTAAACTAGAAGATGACCCTGGAGCCCAAGTCAATGGATAGTTTTAAGGCCGAGATTGACAGATTCTTGATTAGTGCGGGTGTCAGGAGTTTGTGGAGAGGAGGCAGGGAGCAAGTTTGGGCCCCGTATCTGCGGAAAGATGTGTTGGCTCTGGAGAAGAGCCAGAGGAGGTTTACAAGAATGAGCCCAGGAATGAGTGGGTTAACATATAACAAGCGGTTGAAGGCACTGGGCCTGTACTCGCTGGAGTTTAGAAGGATGAGGGGGAACCTCATTGAAACTTACTGAATTGTGAAAGGCTTGGATTGAGTGGATGTGGAGATGATGTTTCCATTAGTGGGAGACTCTAGGGCCAGAGGTCACAGCCTCAGAATTAAAGGACGTTCCTTTAGGAAGGAGATGAGGAGAAATTTCTTCAGTCAGAGGGTGGTGAATCTGTGGAAATCTTTGCCACAGAAGGCTGTGGAGGCCAAGTCGGTGGATATTTTTAAGGCAGAGATAGATAGATTCTTGATTAGTACGGGTTCCAGAGGTTATGGGAAGAAGGCAAGAGAATGGGGTTAGGAGGGAGAGATAGATCAGCCATGATTGAATGGCGGAGTAGACTTGATGGGCCGAATGGCCTAATTCTGCTCCTATCACTTATGAACTTATGAAAGCCTGACATTTGCAGTGCTTAAATATTAGAAAGCAAACTGTATTCCGTGACACGATAGGGGTGGGGGTCTAATTGAAACATTCCAGGTAATGGAAGACATGGGTAGAGTGGACGTGGAGAGGATGTTTCTAGTAATGGGAGAGTCTAGGACCAGAGGGCACAGCCTCTGTGACCATGTGGGTTTTCTCCAGGTGCTCCAGTTTCACAAGTTCATAAGTGACAGGAGAAGAATTAGGCCATTCGGCCCATCACGTCTACTCCACCATTCAATCATGGCTGATATATCTCTCCCTCCGAACCCCATTCTCCTGCCTTCTCCCCGTAACCCATGACACCCATATTCCTCCCACATCCGGAAGACTTGCGGGTTTGTAGATTAATTGTTCTCCATAAGATTGTCCCTGGCGTTATGAATAGGACACGTTTGGAGGAATAGACAATAGGTGCAGGAGGAGACCATTCGGACCTTCGAGCCAGCACCGCCATTCAATGTGATCATGGCTGATCATCCACAATCAGTACCCCGTTCCTGCCTTCTCCCCATATCCCCTGACTCCGCTATCTTTAAGAGCCCTATCTAGCTCTCTCTTGAAAGCATCCAGAGAACCGGCCTCCACCGTCTTCTGAGGCAGAGAATTCCACAGACTCACCACTCTCTGTGAGAAAAAGTGTTTCCTCGTCTCCGTTCTAAATGGCTTACCCCTTATTCTTAAACTGTGGCCCCTGGTTCTGGATTCTCCCTACATCGGGAACATGTTTCCTGCCTCTAGCGTGTCCAAACACTTAATAATCTTATATGTCTTATAAGATGGGCCGAAGGGCCTGTTTCCGCACTGTCTGACTCGTACTCGTAACGGAATTGTAATCATACTTCATTAGCCAAGTATGTTTTGCAACAGACGAGGAATTTGATTTGCCATCCAGTCACACCAATAAAAAGCAACAGAACACACCAAATACATTTTAACATAAACATCCACCACAGTGACTCCTCCACATTCCTCCCTGTGATGGAAGACGGAAAAAAAAAGTTCAATCCCTTCCCTTCTTTGTTCTCCCACGGTCAGGGGCCTCGAGCCCTCCGTTGACGGGGGCGATCTAGGCTCCTGCAGCCGGCGGTCGGGCCCTCCACGTCGGGGCGATCAAGCTCAAGCATCCGTGGGGTTGTCTATCTGCAGTTCCTTGTGTCTCTTGTTTTTTATAACTCTGATACATGATCCTTTTTGAATCATGCACTTCACTCGGTTTTATTCCTGACGGCCTGGCATCACAAAAAATGTCTCCAATCTGCGATCTCTCCTGTGGTTACATATCGCATCGATAATTCAAGCTGCTTGGTCGCTGCATGCCACATACAATTATTTGTTCTTCCAAGTCCATTCCAACTGGTGAGTGAGTGCTGGAATCCCCACTGGGGCCTTGTAGAAAGTTCCCCATGGATCGGACGGGTACGAATGTCATCTGACTATCCTTTAGCCAGGGGCAGCACGGTGGCGCAGCGGTAGAGCTGCCGCCTAACATCGCCAGAGGCCTGGGTTCGATCCTGACTACGGATGCTGTCTTCACTGAGTTTGTACATTCTCCCTGCACTGTTATTGATGGGGGGTTGTTGTGTACTTGTGTGTGTTTGTGTGCATATATATATGTGAGTATAGACTTTGGGAGCTCATGTTGCAGTTGTATAAGATGTTGGTGAGACAGCATTTGGAGTATTGTGTTCAGTTCTGGGCACCGTGTCATAGGAAATATGTTGTCAAGCTAGTGTGTGTGTGTGTGTGTGTGTGTGTGAGTGTGTGTGTGTGTGTGCGCGAGTGTGTGCACGAGTGTGTGTGCGTGTGCATGTGAGTGTGTGCGCGTGTGAGTGTGCGTATGAGTGTGTGTATGAGTGTGTGTATGAGTGTGTGTATGAGTGTGTGTATGAGTGTGTGTATGAGTGTGCGTATGATACACTCATGATATGAGTGTGTGTATGAGTGTGCGTATGAGTGTGCGTATGAGTGTGCATGAGAGTGTGCATGAGAGTGTGCGTGTGAGCGTGTGTGTGTGTGAGCGTGTGTGTGTGTGAGCGTGTGTGTGTGCGAGCGTGTGCGAGCGTGTGTGCGCGCGTGAGTGTGCGTGTGAGTGTGTGTGTGTCCCTGTACCCACCCACTGAACATTTTCTCGTTTATCATATAGTTTACAGTGTACTATGTTTCCACATTGTGTTGAGCTGCAGCAAGTGAGAATGTCATCGTTCTGTCTGGGACACACGACAATAAAACTCTTGACTCTTGACCGCGTGGGTTTTCTCCGGGTGCTCTGGTTTCCTCCCACACTCCAAAGACGTGCAGGTTTATAGGTTAATTGGCTTGGTATAATTGTAAACTGTCGCTAGTGTGTGTGTGTGTGTAGGATGGCGTTAGTGTGCGGGGATCGCTGGTCGGCGCCGACTCGGTGGGCCGAAGGGCCTGTTTCCGCGCTGTATCTCAGCACTAAACTAGACTGTACCGCTGCACCACTTCCTGCCTTTGGTCTGAGACTCGGTTTACATTGGTCCAACATCGTGCTCAAGGCCCCATTCTTCTCCTCTCCGGTATCTCCCCACCTCTCTTTTAATGTCACAACAAAGTCATGTTTTCCGAATTACCTTCCAGGTGGTCAAGCGTAATAGTCCAGTCATATTTCTCCATAAAATTTTGGATGAAAAAATCTGCTTCAATACTTTTAGACATTCACAACGCAACAGCAGCCAGATGGGGCAATGAAATATTTAAAGCTTCCCAATACCGATTCACTTTTTATTACCACACACTCGATAAAGGAACTTTGTTTGTGGAATCGCTGATGTTTCTGCATGGTTCATTTGTCTACTTCTCTTTGAATCAGTAATTTTGGATTTTGGAGCCTACATTAGGAGAATATCAAACTTCCAGGAGCAGTTAAAAATAACTGGAATCAGAAGCATCCCACTCCCTCTCTCCCCTCCCCTCCCCCTCTCTCTCGCTCTCTCTCTCTCTTCCTCTCCCTCTTCCTCCCCCTTTCTCCCCTTCCCTCCACCTTCTCTTTCTCTTTCTCTTTCTCTCCCTCCCCCTCCCCCTCCCCCTCTCTCATTTTGTAAATAAACAAAGATTAAGAATAAGAGGTCGGCCATTTAGAACGGAGATGAGGAAAAACATTTTCACCCAGAGAGTTGTGAATCTGTGAAATTCTCTGCCTCAGAGGGCAGTGGAGGCCAATTCTCTGGATGCTTTCACGAGAGAGTTAGATACTCTTAAAGATAGCGGAGTCAAGGGGATATGGGGAGATGGCAGGAACGGGGCACTGATTGTGGATGATCAGACATGATCACAGTGAATGGCGGTGCTGGCTCGAAGGGCCGAAGGGCCGAATGGCCTACTCCTGCACCCAATAGACGTTGTCTATTGTCTGTTGTCTATTGTCGATTGAAGTGCAGATGCTGGTTTGCAACAAAAAAAAGACACAGAGTGCTGGAGTAACTCAGCGGGTCAGGCAGCATCTGTGGAGAACACGGACAGGTGACGTTTTGGGTTGGGAAGGTAGAAACTGAAGAAGGGTCTCGGACCCAAAACGTCACCCATTCCTTCTCTCCAGAGATGCTGCCTGTCCCGCTGAGTTACTCCGGACAGACTGCGCGGGATGCAACTACACTGGGAATATTTGCAAAGCTTGCAACAGCACTGGTCCTCCCCAGAACATTTCCGCACATCAATCTGCTGATATTCCTGGCGAGATGTGGAATGTATCCCATGGATCTGACCTTTCCTGCTCCTCACCCGACTGTAGAGAGCAGCTTCAACCTGCCGCTGCCTTCCCCAGCTAATCGCTCGTTAATTGATAAAACAGATTGCGGGCACAGTGTGTTTCCTTTTTATCGCATCTGCAGTTGGATTAACAATTTCCCAGTGTTTCTGTCGACCCAACTAGTTACAGGGACCTAGAGTCACGCAGTCATCCAGCACAGAAACGGGCCCTTCGGCCCAACTTGCCCATGCCGGCCCAATGCCCCATCTACACTGGCCCCACCTGCCTGTGTTTGGCCCATATCCCCTCCAAACGTGTCCTGTCCACGCACCTGTCTAAAGGGCTTGTCCCACGGGCATGCGACTCCATGCGGCAAGCGCGACCTAACCGCAAGCGGGGGCCGCGCGGAGGCCGCGGGGCCGGTCCCACTTCGATCGCCGGAGCCGTATGGAGTTGTGCGGAGCTGGTCCCGACATCGCGCGGGGCTCCGAAAAACTGACCGTTCAATGGCCGTGCGCCCCGCAGCCGCCTCGAGGCCGTGCGCGGCGCATCAACGGCCGTGCGCACCGCCTCAAAGCCGTACGCACCGTCTTGACGTCACTCAACCTCCGCGCGGCCCCCGCTTCCGGTTTGGTCGCGCTTGCCGCATGCAGCCGCATGCTGGTGGGACCGGCCCTGTACGGGGATCACTCGACCGCCGCGCGGCCCCCCGCTTCCGGTTAGGTCGCGCTTGCCGCATGGAGTCGCGTGCCCGTGTGACAGGCCCTTTAATGTTTCTTAACGGTTGCGTTAGTACCTCGCCTCAACCAACCTCCTCCAAAATGGAAGGTGGACAAAATTGCTGGAGAAACTCAGCGGGTTGAGGCGGCATCTGTGGAGCGAAGGAAATAGGTGACGTTTCGGGTCGAGACCCTTCTTCAGACTGATGTGGGGTTGAGGAGGAAAATGGAGACGAGGAGGAATTGCTTTTAGTCAGAGGGTGGTGAATCTGTGGAATCCTTTGCCACAGAAAACTGGAGGATGTCCTCCAGTCCCGATGTCGGACTTCCATCACCCCGGCGAGCGGGCCTGAACATCGGGGGGTTCGGGAGCCCCCCCCCCGACAACGGGAGGAGGAGGACTGAATTTTGGAGCCTTCCCTCACAGTGGGGAACTTTGATCCTGCTGTGTGGGGATGTCTGTGTTGAAAACTATCGTGTTCCGCGCTCAGTATTATTCGTACGGCTGTACGGTGACCACACATTTCATTGTACCAATTGGTACATGTGACAAATACATGTATCTTGTATGTATCTTGTAGAAGGCTGTGGAGGCCAAGTCAGTGGATCATTTTAAGGCAGAGATAGATAGATAGATAGATTCTTGAGTAGTACAGGTTCCAGAGGTTATGGGGAGAAGGCAGGAGAATGGGGTTAGGAGGGAGAGATAGATCAGCCATAATTGAATGGTGGAGTAGGCTTGATGGGCTGAATTAATGAATGAATAAGTTTATTGGCCAAGTATGTGCACATACAAGGAATTTGCCTCGGTGCTCCGCCCACAAGTAATAACACGACATACAGTAAAACCATTAAGAATAAAACATTAAAACGTTAAGAATAAAACATAAAACATAAAAACATTAAGAATAAAACATCATAATTTGAAGATGTGAATGAATGATATAGAATACCAGATCACAAGGAGGCTGCAGACTCTTGGTTATTGAGGAGAGCTGCTGCTCGTGGAACGGCCTCATTCTGCTCCTGTCACTTATGAATGTATGGAGTAATGAGCTCGCAAAGGGCAGAGGTCTTCTTAAACGTGGCGGTCGCAGGCAGACAGGCACACAGACCTTACATTGTGGCAGGCTGATCCCATTGAGTCATAGAGTGGAAACAGGCCCTTCGGCCCATCTTGCCCACACCGATCCACATGTCCCATCTACACTAGTCCCACCTGCCTGCGTTTGGCCACACATCAATAGACAATAGACAATAGGTGCAGGAGTACGCCATTCGGCCCTTCGAGCCAGCACCGCCCTTCAATGTGATCATGGCTGATCATCCCCAATCAGTACCCCGTTCCTGCCTTCTCCCCATATCCCCTGACTCCGCTATTTTTAAGAGCCCTATCTAGCTCTCTTTTGAAAGCATCCAGAGAACCGGCCTCCACCGCCCTCTGAGGCAGAGAATTCCACAGACTCACCACTCTCTGTGAGAAAATGTGTTTCCTCGTCTCCGTTCTAAATGGCTTACCCCTTATTCTTAAACTGTGGCCCCTGGATCTGGACTCCCCCAACAACGGGAACATGTTTCCTGCCTCTAGCGTGTCCAAGCCCTTAACAATCCTATATGTTATATATATCCCTCCAAACTTGTCCTATCCGTGTACCTGTCTAAATATTTTTAAACGAAGGGATAGTCCCAGCCTCAACTACCTCTGGCAGCTCGTTCCATGCACCCACCACCCTTTGTGTGAAAAAGTTACCCCTCAGATTGCTATTAAATCTTCCCCACCTCACCTTAAGCCTATGTCCTCTGGTCCTCGATTCCCCTACTCTGGGCAAAGGACTCTGTGCGTCTACCCGATCTCTTCCTCTCCTTCCCCAGGGGAGTTTGACGTTTGCAAGCTGTGGAATAAATGTCTTGCTTGCAGAGGTGACTGCGCGGACAAAAAATGCCGCCTGCCATCCAACCGCGATTACAATCAGTCGCGTTCCACTCCAGCTGGGTCTGTCTGACTAATTACATTCCCTGCAAAGAGCAATGAGCTCAAGGGGACTTTGCAGTTCCGACATTGACTTCCTCAGCTGATTTTTTAACCCGGAGCGGCCACGGTGGCGCAGCGGGTAGAGCTGCTGCCTCCCAGCGCTTGCAGCAACTCTACACCTGTCCAGCTGTCCACAGTGTACAGATACAGGGTGAAGGGAATAACTTTTAGTGCAAGATACATTCCAGTAAAGACTGATTAAAGTAGCAATGTTACAACATTTTGAGATTTTAAAAATCAAGTCTGCAAATTATCCCATCAGATAAAGCATAAAAAGAAGTTTAATTTGACACCTAATTCACTTTCATATCTTCAGTATTAAAAAAGTTATGGCCATTTGCATACTCGGAAATTAGCATCTTGTTCCCTATTGCTTTTCCATTGACTTAACACAAAAGCTGTGATCGAGGACAGTCAAAAGGCCATAACTTTCTTAAAAATTAAGAGAACTGAAAGAAATTTTCGGTTATTATAGATTGAAGTATTCTGAAACAAATATGAAACAATCTTACTTGGATGACCTGAAATTAAAGCATATAATTAGTTAGTTACCTAATTGTAGCTAATTACAAAATTCAATTACTAGATCTAAACATCTATCTATTTCTTAAGAAAAGATTAACATTTTTAAATAGCCTAAGTGTTCAAATAACATTCACACAATAATTCACAATATAACATGATTTTTAAATCTCATTGTCATGAATTTATAGGCCAAATGGAAGTAATTTAGTGTTTAATTCCCGTAAATTAATGGCCATTTAAATCATCTTGCGAGTGGGATTTTGTGGAACGCGATTGATTGGAACGTTGCGGTTTGCAGTGAATTTGAACCCCATATCGGCAGGGTAAATACTGCCGGTCCGTATGGGTCCTACGTCACCTTTTTCGCAACGTAAAATTTGGATTAAAGGCATCCTAAGAAGCACGTTTATATGTGAAAATAAACGGCTTTCCTTTACCTGTCCCGTGCGTGAAATCCGTCCCCGTTGTTGGTGTAGAAGCTGATTTTTATTTTACTCCAGCGCTGAAATTGTCCAGCGATTTACAAAAAAAAATTTCACAGAACGGCCGTCGGAACAAATCTTCAGCAAAAGCTTGCACCCCGAGAAAATATATCCAGGACGGGTAGGAGAAAAAACACATTTTAACCCCCCCCCCCTCAAAGGCGCCAAAGTCGCGCACACGGCCAGTGACAGAACTGCAGCGCTGTTGAAGGTAAGTTTTGTAACATACCTAATTAAAGATAGTCCGTGTGTGTCTCCAATGAGGTAGATGGGAGGTCAGGACCGCTCTCTGGTTGTGGTAGGATGATTCAGTTGCCTGATAACAGCTGGGAAGAAACTGTCCCTGAATCTGGAGGTGTGTGCGTTTGTTTTCACACTTCTGTACCTCTTGCCCGATGGGAGAGGGGAGAAGAGGGAGTGATCAGGGTGAGACTGGTCCTTGATGATGCTGCTGGCCTTGCCGAGGCAGCGTGAGGTGTAGATGGAGTCAATGGGAGGGAGGTCGGTTCTCCTGAGTTTTTCCTTGATTATAATTATATTTTTCCTCCTGAAAAATCACTATGATTATCACCTCGTTAAATGAGGTGACTGTCAATACTGCTCTATCCCAGTGTCCTCACAGTGAGCACGACTCCCGCAATAATAGGTAACATTCTTCGACTTACTAAGGGTGGTCACGGTGGCGCAGCGGTAGAGTTGCTGCCTCACAGCGCCGGAGACCCGGGTTCGATCCCGACTACGGGCGCTGCCTGCACGGAGTCTGTACCTTCTCCCCGCGACCTGCGTGGGTTTTCTCCGAGACCTTCGGGTTTCCGGAGACCCTGGAGCGGTCTGGTCTGGTCTCTGGTCTCCGGCGCTGGAGGGCAGCAACTCTACCGTTGTGCCGCCAAGTTGCGGTAGGATGGTTCAGTTGTCTGATTACAGCAGGCACGATCTCTTGATTGCCAAACCTATTGACTCCCTTGAAGAAACTGCGGATGACAAAATGCTGGAGAAACTCAGCGGGCCAGGCAGCGTCTCTGGAGAGAAGGAATGGCCGACGTTTTAGACAATAGACAATAGGTGCAGGAGTTGGCCATTCGGCCCTTCAATGTGATCATGGCTGATCATCCCCAATCAGTACCCCGTTCCTGCCTTCTCCCCATATCCCCTGACTCTGCTATCTTTAAGTGCCCTATCTAGCTCTCTCTTGAAAGCATCCAGAGAACCGGCCTCCACTGTCCTCTGAGGCAGAGAATTCCACAGACTCACCACTCTCTGTAAGAAAAAGTGTTTCCTCGTCTCCGTTCGAAATGGCTTCCCCCTTATTCTTAAACTGTGGCCCCTGGTTGCGGACTCCCCCAACATCGGGAACATGTTTCCTGCCTCTAGCGTGCCCAAACCCTTAATAATCTTATATGTTTCAATGAGATCCCCTCTCATCCTTCTAAACTCCAGAGTGTACAAGCCCAGCTGCTCCATTCTCTCAGGATATGACAGTCCCGGTTTCGGGTCGAGACCCTTCTTCAGACGCCCCTTCCCATTCTGCCCTGGACCTCCTCCACTGTCAGAGTGAGGCCTCCCGCAAACTGGAGGAACAGCACCTTGTGTGACACGGAGGCGCAGCGGCAGAGTTGCTGCCGCACAGCGCCAGAGACCCGGGTTCGATCCTGACCACGGGTGCTGTCTGTAACCTTCTCCCTGTGGGGTTTTCGCCGGGTGCTCCGGTTTCCTCCCGCGCTCCAAAGACATGCAGGTTTGTAGTTTAATTGGTTTTGGTAAAATTGTAAAATTGTCCCCAGTGTGTGTAGGTCAGTGATCGCTGGTGGGCACGGACTCGTTGGGCCGAAAGGCCTGTTTCTGCGCTGTATCTCTAAACTAGACTAAACTAAAATATTGAACAGCTCTCAATGCTTTTCCTGAGCTTTCTTCCTCTTTGCATTTGCTCTGCCAGTGAAAGAAGTATTACTTCATGGTCATGCTCTCTGTTAAAGCGCCAAATGCGTCACCCCGCGTCACGCCCCGACCACCCCGCGTCACGCCCCGACCACGCCGCCCGCGACAACTTCTTTTCAGGCTGTCGCCGAAAATGTCGCCCAAGTGGGACAGGCCCTTTAGTTTCGTTTAGTTTAGAGATACAGCACGGAAACAGGCCCGTCGGCCCCACCGGGTCCACGCCGACCAGCGATCCCCGCACGCTAACACTACCCTACACACACTGGGGACAATTTTTACATTTGCACCAAGCCAATTAACCTACAAACCTGCGCGTCTTTGGAGGAAACCGGAACTCCCGGAGAAAACCCACGCGGGTCATGGGGAGAGCGTACAAACTCCGTACAGACTGAGGTCGGGATCGAACCCGGGTCTCCAGCGCTGTGAGCAGCAACTCTGCCGCCGTGCCGCCCTGCGTTCCACGTTGTTTTTCTATGTTCTTGTACAATCTGGGCTTGTGCACTCTGGAGTTTAGAAGGATGAGAGGGTATCTCATTGAAACATATAAGATTGTTAAGGGCTTGGACACGCTAGAGGCAGGAAACATGTTCCCGATGTTGGGGGAGTCCAGAACCAGGGGCCACAGTTTAAGAATAAGGAGTAAGCCATTTAGAACGGAGACGAGGAAACACTTTTTCTCACAGAGAGTGGCGAGTCTGTGGAATTCTCTGCCTCAGAGGGCGGTGGAGGCCGGTTCTCTGGATGCTTTCAAGAGAGAGCTAGATAGGGCTCTTAAAGATAGCGGAGTCAGGGGATATGGGGAGAAGGCAGGAACGGGGTACTGATTGGGGATGATCAGCCATGATCACATTGAATGGCGGTGCTGGCTCGAAGGGCCGAATGGCCTACTCCTGCACCTATTGTCTATTGTCTATTCTAAGGAGACCGATTGAGCAGAACTTGTGGAAATGAGCCGTTGCACTAGCGAGGTCTCTGTGGGGACTGGGCCGCCTGCAGCACTGCAGTGTTCAGCTCCCCCTGCCATCCCCCGTCTATCTGCACTAATAGCTCGGGCACTGGCCGTCCACATCCTTCCCCGCTACTTGGAAACAGCAAATTCACCCGAGAATCTTTTTAAGGAGATCAGCGATGGATC
>CM075980.1:2652843-2672605 GCA_038087875.1 Malacoraja senta | reverse complement strand
CATCATAGAGTCATGCAACGTGGAAACAGGCCCTTCAGCACGGTGGCGCAGCGGGTAGAGTTGCTGCCTTACAGCGCCAGAGACCCCGGTTCGATTCTGTGCTCGGGTGCTGTCTGTACGGAGTTTGCACGTTCTCCCCGTGACCTGCGTGGGTTTTCTCCGGGTGCTCTGGTTTCCTCCCACACTCCAAAGACGTGCAGGTTTGTAGGTTAATTGGCATCAGTAAAAATTGAAATTTGTCCCTAGTGTGTGTAGGATAGTGTTAATGTGCGGGGATCGCTGGTCGGCACGGACTCGGTGGGCCGAAGGGCCTGTTTCCGCGCTGCATCTCTAAAACTAATAGCCCTGTCCCACGGTGCGAGTTCATTCCAAGAGCTCTCCCGGGTTTAAAAAAAAAATCAGACTCGTGGTAAGCTCGGAGAATGAACGTAGCGGGTACGTCGGAGCTCGGGGACGTCTCTTAGCGCTAACGGCAGGTACTCGGGAAGACTCGCTAACGGCAGGTAAGCACGGGAAGACTCGTGAAGATTTTTCAACATGATGAAAAATGTCCACGAGAGCCCCGAGTACCGACGAGCGGCCATTACCGTAAATCTCCGAGTTCGAATCAGGGCAAACTCGGGGAGAGCTCTTGGAATGAACTCGTACCGTGGGACAGGGCTTTCACTCAGTGGGACAGGGGGTTTAAACTAAATTATTACCAAGTTTAAGAAGGAACTGCAGATGCTGGATGATTGAAGGTAGACAAAAATGCTGGAGAAACTCAGCGGGTGAGGCAGCGTCTATGGAGCGAAGGAAATAGGCAATAGTTTCGGGCCGAAACCCAAAGGAAATAGGCAACGTTTCGGGTCGAAACCCAAAGGGTTTCGACCCGAAACGTTGCCTATTTCCTTCGCTCCATAGATGCTGCCTCACCCGCTGAGTTTCTCCAGCAATTTTGTCTACCTTCGATTTTCCAGCATCTGCAGTTCCTTCTTGGACAACTTAAAAACGCAAGTTCCGTTTGCTCCCCCTATTTCTGGACTTCCACAGGTTCTGCAGGAATCAACAACCGATAATGAAATGTTCCCTCTGCGTTAAAGTCCTGTCACAGTTCTTCATCCGCCCTGGTCCTCATTACCAACGTCGCTGGGAATTTGATGGGAGCTTCTTGGCGATATAAAGGAAATTAAATACATAAGCCGTGCTGTCAGCTTGTTGGAATGAGTGGATTATCTGCTAATCTTCGCCATTTGTCAGCAAATTCCGCTGTTTTAATCTTTAATTTATGATGAGATGCTCTGCCGTCTCACGCAGCATGACCTTGTGAAGTTAGCTACAGCGGCAATTTAGCATGAGACCGCTTGTACGGAAGTTGTGGATAAGTAGGTCATTGAGTTGTTGCAAATTACGACGTGCCTCTTGGGCTGAATAGACAAATAGACAATAGGTGCAGGAGTAGGCCATTCGGCCCTTCGAGCCAGCGCCGCCATTCAATGTGATCATGGCTGATCATCCCCAATCAGTACCCCGTTCCTGCCTTCTCCCCATATCCCCTGACTCCGCTATCTTTAAGAGCCCTATCTAGCTCTCTCTTGAAAGCATCCAGAGAACCGGCCTCCACCGCCCTCTGAGGCAGAGAATTCCACAGACTCACCACTCTCTGTGAGAAAAAGTGTTTCCTCGTCTCCGTTCTAAATGGCTTACTCCTTATTCTTAAACTGTGTGGCCCCTGGTTCTGGACTCCCCCAACATCGGGAACATGTTTCCTGCCTCTAGCGTGTCCAAGCCCTTAACAATCTTATATGTTTCAATGAGATACCCTCTCATCCTTCTAAACTCCAGAGTGTACAAGCCCAGCTGCTCCATTCTCTCAGCATATGACAGTCCCGCCATCCCGGGTAGTAACCGTGTAAGCCTACGCTGCACTCCCTCAACAGCAAGAATGTCCTTCCTCAAATTAGGGGACCAAAACTGCACACAATACTCCAGGTGTGGTCTCACTAGGGCCCTGTACAACTGCAGAAGGACCTCTTTGCTCCTATATTCGATTCCTCTCGTTATAAAGGCCAACATACCATTACCGTTGCTGAAGAAGGGTCTCGACCCGAAACGTTGCCCGTTCCTTCTCCCCAGAGATGCTGCCTGTCCCGCTGAGTTACTCCAGCATTTTGTGCCTATCTTCGATTTAATCTTCCTTCCTGCGCGCTATTATTGTGAATCTTCATACTGTCTCTGTGAATTTAATTCATGGCTGTTGTGTGAACCTTGTGTACTTTCTCCCCCTCTCTTCCCCAGCGAAGTATATTGGCTGTTATCTGGACAGCAACAAGCAGAGGGCGTTGAGAGGAACAGCGTTCTTTGACTACAGGAAGATGACCATATTCCGTTGTCAGGACAACTGCGCTGAGAGGTAGGGTCGTGGAATTTGATCTCATGCTCTCGTCCAGCCCATGTTTATTGCAATAATCAGAATTATAATATTTTCCAGCTTTAGTTTCTAAGAGTACGCACCGACCAGCGATCGCTCCCCGGACTCCAAGTCCAGAGATGTTTTCAAGAGAGAGTTTTATGGCCCTGTCCCACTGTACGAGTTCATTCCAAGAGCTCTCCCAAGGTAAAAAAAAAAAATCAAACTCGTGGTAAGCACGGAGAATGTACGTAGCAGGTACGTCAGAGCTCGGGGACGTCTCTTAGCGGCTCGTAACGCTAACGGCAGGTACTCGGGAAGACTCGCTAACGGCAGGTAAGCTCGTGAAGATTTCTCAACATGTTGAAAAATGTCCACGAGAGCCCCGAGTACTGATGAGCGGCCATTACCGTAAATCTCCAAGTTCGAATCAGGGCAAACTCGGGAGAGCTCTTTGAATGAAGTCGTACAGTGGGACAGGGCTTTTAGATTTAGCTCTTGGGCCTAACGGAATCAAGGGATATGGAGGAGAAAGCAGGGACGGGGTGCTGATTCTGGATGATCAGCCGATCATATTGAATGGCTCGACGGGGCCGAATGGCCTACTCCTGCACCTATTGTCTATGTTTCTATGCCACACATCAGGGTGTCACCATGGCGCAGTGCTAGAGCTGCTCCCTGACGGTTCAATCCCAACCACGGGTGCTGTCTGTGCGGAGTTTGCACGCTCTCCCCGTGACCTGCGTGGGTTTTCTGCGGGCGCCCCGGTTTCCTCCCGCACTCCAAAGCCGTGCAGGTTTGTAGGTAGGTCAATTGGCTTGGTGTAAGTGTAAATTGGCCCTAATGTGTGTAGGATAGCGTTGGTGTGCGGGGATCGCTGGTGGGTGGGACGAAGGGGACCTGTTTCCGTGCTGTATCTCTAAACTAAAGTAGAAAACTAAACACTGGGGACAATTTACAGAAGCCACTTAACGACAAACCTGTATCGCTAAACTAAACTAAACTGAAGATAGACACAGAATGCTGGAGTAACTCAACGAGTTATGTCCCGGGTTAATTCCCGGGATGGCGGGACTGTCATATGCTGAGAGATGGAGCAGCTGGGCTTGTACACTCTGGAGTTTAGAAGGATGAGAGCGGATCTCATTGAAACATATAAGATTGTTAAGGGCTTGGACACGCTAGAGGCAGAAACATGTTCCTGATGTTGGGGAGTCCAGAACCAGGGGCCACAGTTTAAGAATAAGGAGTAAGCCATTTAGAACGGAGACGAGGAAAACACTTTTTCTCACAGAGAGTTGTGAGTCTGTGGAATTCTCTACCTCAGAAGGTGGTGGAGGCCGGTTCTCTGGATACATTCAAGGGCTCTTAAAAATAGTGGTCAGGGGATATGTGGAGAGGCAAGAATGGGTTGGTGATTGGGGATGATCAGCCATGATCACATTGAATGGCGGTGCTGGCTCGAAGGGCCGAAGGGCCTGTTCCTGCACCAATTGTCCATTGTCTATTGAGTCAGGCAGCAGCATCTCTGGAGAGAAGGAATGGGTGACGTTTCAGGTCGAGACCCTTCTCCAGACTAAACTAAACTAATCGACTATACAAGAGTGAACACGCTGTCTTGCTTTTCTCTCCAGGGGCTATCAGTACGCGGGCCTGGAGTTTGGGGCAGAGTGTTACTGTGGCCACAGGATCCAGACTGTAAACACCAGCGATGCGGAGTGCAGTATGGAGTGTAAAGGGGAGAAGACCAGCACGTGTGGCGGCCCCAACCGTCTGTCCGTCTACCGGCTGGAGCTGGCGCGTGAATCCGCCCGCCGTTGTAAGCATGGTGACGACCGTTCAGCCCCCCCCTACGCTGCCCGTCTCTCCAGGGATGCTGCCCGTCCCGCTGGGTTATAGAGTCATAAGAGTGATACAGTGTGGGGACATTGCTGCTAGTGTACGGGGATCGCTGGTCGGCAGGGACTACGATCTGAAAGTCCACCTCGCTCCCCCCCCATCCTCCCCCTCCCCCCCCATACTCCCCCTCCCCTCCCCCCCCCCCATCCTTCTAAACCCAAGCGAGTACAGGCCCAGAGCCATCAAATGCTTCTCATCGAGTCAAAGCGTGATACAGCGCGGAAACAGGCCCTTCGGCCCAACTTGCCCACACCGGCCAACATGTCCCAGCTACACTAGTCCCACCTGCCGCCGTTTGGTCCATATCCCTCCAAACAATAGGCAATAGACAATAGGTGCAGGAGTAGGCCATTCGGCCCCTCGAGCCAGCAATGTGATCATGGCTGATCATCCCCAATCAGTACCCCGTTCCTGCCTTCTCCCCATATCCCCTGTCTTTAAGAAACCTGTCCTGTCCATGTACCTGTCTAACTGTTTCTTAAACGATGGGATAGTCCCAGCCTCAACTACCCACCACCCTGTGTGTAAAAAAGTTACCCCTCAGATTCCTATTAAATCTTTTCCCCCCTTCACCTTGATCCCATGTCCTCTGGTCCTCGATTCCCCTACTCTGGGCAGGAGACTCTGTGCATCTACCCGATCTATTCCTCTCATGATTTACTCGTGCTACTCCAGCCTTCTGTGTCTCTCCCCCTTCGATGAAACTTTAAAGTTTCGGGTCGGGAACCCTTCTGTTTTGAAGAGTCCTAACCTGAAACGTCAACTTTAGAATTTGGAGATACAGCGTGGAAACAAGCCCTTCGGCCCACAGAGTCCGTGCCGTCCAGCGCTCCCCCCGCACACTAGCACACCAGGGACAATTTACGATTTTTACCTAAGCCAATTAACCTACAATCCTGTGCGCCTTTGTAGTGTGGGAGGAAGCCGGTGCACCCGGAGAATACCCACGCAGTTCACGGGTGGAACGTGCACACTCTGTACAAACAGCTCCCGTAGTCTGGTTCGCCGGGCAGCACGGCGGCGGAGTTGCTGCCTCACAGCGCCGGAGACCCGGGTTCGATCCCAACTACGGGCGCCGTCTGTACCGGAGTTTGCGCGTTCTCCCCGTGACCTGCGCGGGTTTTCAACGAGATCTTCGGTTTCCTCCCGCACTCCAAAGACGTGCAGGTTTGTGGGTTAATTGGCTCGGTTTAATTGTACATTGGCCCCAGCGGGTGTAGGAATGTGCGGGGATCGCTGGTCGGCGCGGACTCGTTGGGCCGAAGGGCCTGTTTCCGCGCTGTATATCTAAACTAAACTAAACGCAGTGCCATTCAAACTATATTTTTCCATATTCTATAATCTATGCTATTTCTTATTTCCTTTTGATCGATCGAGTATGGAAGTCTCATTAAGTCGTCGAAAATTTAAAAGATATTTCAAAACACTGAAACGTTAATGAAATGTCAATTGATGCTAAATCTTATTATTGAGGGTGAAAACAATTGGGTTGCAGTTTTGCGTCGAATGCAAAGTCCCATCTGCATTCAGAGTGGGGAAGTGGCAGTGTTTAAATCATTTATATTATGTGTTCTTGAAGATCAAATGTGCTGATCAACTTAGCCTGGAGACCAGATAGAGTTATCCAAAAATATACATCATTTAATGCAATAATTACAGTTACTTTCCTAATGATAATCTTGCGCTCACTGGTAATTACTTTTTTTTAATTACTCTTACCTTCATTAACAAATTATAATTCAGTTCCAGTTTCCCTCTCAGTCTGATGTTACTGCTTCTCAACTTAACCATTCGCTCAGTCTGCCTGGGCCCACCTGATCTCCCGGTGGCCAAACACTTTAACTCCCCCCTCTCCCATTCCCACACCGACCTTTCTGTCCTGGGCCTCCTCCACTGCCAGAGTGAGGCCCAGCGCAAATTGGAGGAACAGCACCTCATATTTCCGCTTGGGCAGCTTACACCCCAGCGGTGTGAACATTGACTTCTCTAACGTCAAGCAGCCCTTGGCGTTCCCTCTCTCTCCATCCCCTCCCCCAACCAAGCCAATCACTTATCAAAAACACAAAGTGCTGGAGTCAACTCAGCGGGTCGGGCAGCATCTCTGAACAGGGATAGGTGTACGGGGATCGCTGGTCGGCGCGGACTCAGGGGGCCGAAGGGCCTGTTTCCACGCTATATCTCTGAACTAAACTAAAGATAGACACAACAAGCTGGAGTAACTCAGCGGGACAGGCAGCAACTCTGCAGAGAAAGAATGGGTGACGTTTCGGGTCGAGTCCTTTCTTCAGAAACGTCACCCATTCCTTCTCTCCAGAGATGCTGCCTGTCCCGCTGAGTTACTCCAGCTTTTTTGAGTCTATCTTCAATTTAAACCAGCATCTGCAGTTCCTTCCTAAACTAACCTAAACTAAAACTCCTCTCCATCCTAAATAGCCTGCCCCTTATTCTGAGAATGTCCACCTACATATCATTTTAATCGCTCTCTCAGGCACAATCAGAAAAGCTGCGAGATTCATTTTTCAAAGCACTGGGCAGGAAATGGACGATATATCACATTTTATCATTTTTCTTTCATCAGATGCTGCACGGAATTGGAAAATAGGAAAGATATCATTAGTTCTTAACGAGCTTTTTGTATAAGTGCCGTGTTTGTGGAATTTGTAATTAGAGAATGCATGTTCATACCCTGCCCAACACTTGCTCAGGAACAGAAGAATAACAAAACGAGAACAACTTTAGGATTTAAGAGGGGAAGATAGGTCAGCCATGATTGAATTGCGGAGTAGACTTGACGGGCCGAACGGCCTAATTCTTATGCATTTGGTTTCAAACTCTTTTTTTTTTTTTTTAATTTATAACTCTATATAAATTATTATTTTTTTAATTTTTTTTTATTTTTTTTAATTTATTTTAATTTTGTTATTGAATAATGAAGCAAAATAAGAAATGAAAGATTACAAAGGGAAAGGTTGAGATGGAGTGTTGCGTGAGATAGCGAAATAGCCCTGGAAAAAAAAAGAGGAAGAGAAGAAAGAAAGAAAAGTAAAAACAAAAGAGAAAAGGAGATTGAAAGCGATATATCTATTTGATAATCCTACCCCCAGTCACCTATTTCTGAACCATTATATTTCTATGATTGTGTTGCACCATCTGCTTGTAGAAAGTCGATAAAGGAAGACCATATCAATAATAAGAGGTCTACCTTACCTACTAGAAGGAGTCATATTTCTTCAAGATATGCCGATTGTCAATTCAGAGACAGTTTCTTCCCGGCTGTCATCAGGCAACTGAACTGTCCTCCCACCAACCAGAGAGCGGTCCTGACCTCCCAGAGAGCGGTGGACACCTTCAAACAGCCCCGCTGAGTTACTCCAGCATTTTGTGCCTATCTTTCGGTTTAAACCAGCATCTGCAGTTCCTTGCTACACAGAATTAAATCATCGTGCGCCTAATAAGTATTTTAGTTTCGTTTGGTTCGGTGGCGTGAAGCAGCCATTGAACAGCGTCCAAGAAAGAGAGATGGCTCTTTGAAACATATAAGAATTGTTCAGGGCTTGGACACGCTAGAGGCAGGAAACATGTTCCCGATGTTGGGGGAGTCCAGAACCAGGGGCCACAGTTTAAGAATAAGGGGTAAGCCATTTAGAACGGGGACGAGGAAACACTTTTTCTCACAGAGAGTGGTGAGTCTGTGGAATTCTCTGCCTCAGAGGGCGGTGGAGGCCGGTTCTCTGGATGCTTCCAAGAGAGAGCTAGATAGGGCTCTTAAAAATAGCAGAGTCAGGGGAGAAGGCAGGAACGGGGTACTGATTGGGGATGATCAGCCATGACCACATTGAATGGTGGTGCTGGCTCGAAGGGCCGAATGGCCTACTCCTGCACCCATTGTCTATTGTGTATTGGCGGCATGGTGGTGCAGCGGTAGAGTTACTGCCTCACAGCGCTTGACCCCGACTACGAGTGGTGCTGTCTGTACGGAGCTCGCACGTTCTCCCCGCGGCCCGCGTGGGTTTTCTCCGGGATCTCCGCTTTCCTCCCACACTCCAAAGACGTGCAGGTTTGTAGATTAATTGGTTTGAGGTATAAATGTAAATTTCCCCTGGTAGTGGGCAGACAAAAATGCTGGAGAAACTCAGCGGGTGAGGCAGCGTCTATGGAGCGAAGGAATAGGTGACGTTTCGGGTCGAGACCCTTCTTCAGAGACACTTGACCCTAGTGCGTGTGGGATGGTGTTAATGCGTGGGGATCGCGGGTCGGCGTGGACCCGGTGGGCCGAAGGGCCTGTGTTTCCCGCGCTGTATCTCTAAACTAAACTAAATTTTGGCGTAAACCTGCATCTGCAGTTTCTCTTTTATTACAAATTACCTCAGATAGATTCCTGTGCAGAGTTGCACGCGAGTTAATTTGTTTGCAGGAAGCTGACTAAGTGAAATGTAATTTAATTTTGAATACCTTAGTTAAAGTAGATTGTAATGATTGTTATTTAATGCATCATTTTCCGTAATTTGCTTCGCCTGCGAGGCGTGTATTAGCATTTACTCACTCAGTCGCCAGGCTGACATGATCAGCTCCTTCAATTAATTTTCAGAAATATTATTTCAGAATGGCTCACAGGAATAGAGGAAGCATTTCAAGAACATTGGGAAACTGCTGCCAAAGACTTTGAAGGGAGGTGGGGGAGGGGGGGGTTTGATGGGTGATACAGCCAAAGCGATGGCCCTCATTCCTGCACATATCTGCCTCACGCCATAAACACAGGGTACAGTTGCTCTCACCTAGAAACAATTGTCCCGAGTGGGTGCAGGTTAGTGTTAGTGTGGCAGTGGAGGCCAATTCACTGGATGTTTTCCAGAGAGAGTTAGATTTAGCTCTCAGGGCTAACGGAATCAAGGGATATGGGGAAAAAGCAGGAACGGGGGGTACTGATTGGGGATGATCAGCCGTGATCATATTGAAGGGCCGAATGGCCTACACCTGCACCTATTTTATATGTTTCTATGCTTCTTTCATAGAACTTAGTACAATAGGTAGAGCGAAGGGGAAGATACAGAGTGCAAAATATAGTCCTCAGCGGCATCCGTTTTTGTTTATAGATTAAACCCACGCGGTCTCAGGGAGAACGTGCAAACTCCATACAGACAGCACCCGTAGTCGGCCCACCGAGTCCGCGTCGACCAGCGATCACCCCGTACGCTCGCACTATCCTACACTCACTCGGGATGACGGGATGAAAGTTAGAAGGGAGCCAGGGGAAACTCAAAAATAATTGACATAGAAAGATACAGCACAGGAACAGGCCCTTCGGCCCGCAACCTCCGTGCTGGAACATGATGCCATGTTAACCTACTTTTAGTTTGGTTTAGAGATAGAGGGAGGAAACAGGCCCTTCAGCCCACCGGGTCCGTGTCGACCAGCGATCCCCACACATTAACACACACACACACACACACACACACACACACACACACACACACACACACGGACACGCACACGCACACACACACAAATTTACATTTACACCAAAGCCAATTAACCTACAAAAACCTGTACGTCTTTGGAGTGTGTGAGGGAACTGAAGATCTCAGAGAAAACCCACGCAGGTCACGGGGAGAACATGCAAACTCCCCACAGACAGCGGCCGTAGTCAGGATCGAACCTGGGCCTCTGGTGCAGCAACTCTACCGCTGCGCCACCGTGCCGCCCCAGAGAGTGTTCCCCGACCGGGAATCGAACCTGTGTCGCGGCAGTAACTGCGCGGAATCCTAACCTCGAGACCACCAGGGGGCTCTCCGTAACACATGTAAAATGGCGCCTCTGACAGGTGGAGGTGGTTGCAGCTGAGACTATCCCAACGTTTAAGAAACAGTTAGACAGGTGCATGGATAGGACAGGTTTAGAGGGATATGGGTCAAACAAAGCAGGTGGGATTTGGTGTAGATCGGACATGTTGGCCAGTGTGGGCAGGATGGGCCGAAGGGCCTGTTTCCACGCTGTATCACACTATGACTCAGGTGGGACTAGTGTGGATGGGACACGTTGGCCGGTGTGGGCAAGATGGGCCGAAGGGCCTGTTTCCATGCTGTATCACTTTCTATGACTCAGGTGGGACTAGTGTGGATGGGACACGTTGGCCGGTTTGGGCAAGATGGGCCGAAGGGCCTGTTTCCATGCTGTATCACTTTCTATGACTCGGGTGGGACTAGTGTGGATGGGACACGTTGGCCGGTTTGGGCAAGATGGGCCGAAGGGCCTGTTTCCACGCTGTGTGACTCTATGACTGTGTGAGTGTGTTCTGATGTCTGGTTACAGATGGGAGTGCCTTGTTCCGAGGATGTTTCAAACGGCCCGACAACGTCTCTCTCGCACTGCACGCCACAACCGTCCTCCTCAACATGTCCGTGGATAGGTGCGTGGACCACTGCACCGGGAAGGTAAATGACTAACCGCGCCTTCACCGTCAATACTTGCTGGGAGACTCGGCAGAGAGACTATCACTGACGGGCCTGTCCCACTTACGTGACTTTTTCGGCGACTTGCTGGCACCCGTCACAAAGGGCCTGTCCCACTATACAAGTTTACCCAAGAGCTCTCCCGAGTAAAAAAAAAAAATCTAACTCGTGGTAAGTATGTAGAATGTACGTCGGAGCTCGGGGACGTCTATTAGAGGCTCGTAACGCCAACGGCAGGTATCCGGGAAACGCGGTAAGCTCGTGAAGTTTGGTCAACATGTTGGGAAAAAAAATGTCAGGCCCTTAAGTCGTTGCAGGTCGCCAAACATGTTCAACGTGTGGAAAATCCAGTGGCGACCGGAACAAGGTACGACTCTTTGGGCGACTACCCACGACCATACAGGCTTCACCCCCGCGACATGTCGCCTGTACGGTCGTGAGTCGTCTCCTCAGTCGCCCAAAGAGTCGTAACGTCTTTCCGGCCGACGCTGGATTTTCAACATGGTGAACATTTTCGGCCGCCTGCAGCGACCTATGACGGGTGCCGGCAAGTCGGCGAAGAAGTCGCGTAAGTGGGACAGGCCCGTAACGCTGCGATTACTCTGACAAAGACAGGGTGGGAGAAGGCTTAAGTCAAGGGAAGAGGAAACTGGTTTCATATGTGATCGAAGCAGAATTAGGCCACGCCGCCCTTTAAGCACATAGTGTAGGAAGGAACTGCAGGTGCTGGTTTAAATCGAAGGTAGACGCAACATGCTGGAGTAACTCAGCGGGACAGGCAGCATCTCTGGAGAGAAGGAAGGGGCGACGTCTAGAGACCCTTCTTCAGACAAGCACACGGACAGGACAGGGTTGGAGGGATGTGGACCAGCCGCGGGCAGGTGGGACTAGTGTAGCTGGGACATATACATACATAGATACATAGAAAATAGGTGCAGGAGTAGGCCATTCGGCCCTTCGAGCCTGCACCGCCATTCAATATGATCATGGCTGATCATCCAACTCAGTATCCCGTACCTGCCTTCTCTCCATACCCCCTGATCCCCTTAGCCACAAGGGCCGCATCTAACTCCCTCTTAAATATAGCCAATGAACTGGCCTCAACTACCCTCTGTGGCAGAGAGTTCCAGAGATTCACCACTCTCTGTGTGAAAAAGTTTTTCCTCATCTCGGTCTTAAAGGATTTCCCCCTTATCCTTAAGCTGTGACCCCTTGTCCTGGACTTCCCCAACATCGGGAACAATCTTCCTGCATCTAGCCTGTCCAACCCCATAAGAATTTTGTACGTTTCTATAAGATCCCCTCTCAATCTCCTAAATTCTAGCGAGTATAAGCCAAGTCTATCCAGTCTTTCTTCACATCCCAGGAATCAGTCTGGTGAACCTTCTCTGCACTCCCTCTATGGCTATAATGTCCTTCCTCAGATTTGGAGACCAAAACTGTACGCAATACTCCAGGTGTGGTCTCACCAAGACCCTGTACAACTGCAGTAGAACCTCCCTGCTCCTATACTCAAATCCTTTTGCTATGAAAGCTAACATACCATTCGCTTTCTTCACTGCCTGCTGCACCTGCATGCCTACTTTCAATGACTGGTGTACCATGACACCCAGGTCTCGCTGCATCTCCCCATTTCCTAATCGGCCACCGTTGACATGTTGGCCGGTGTGGGCAAGTTGGGCTGAAGGGCCTGTTTCCACGCTGTATCACTCTATGACTCTATAAGTCCACTCCACCATTCAATCATGGCTGATCTATCTCTCCCTCCTAACCCCATTCTCCTGCCTGCTCCCCGTAACCCCTGACACCCTGAGAATCTATCTGTCTCTGCCATAAAAGTCCTGTCATACCAGACTGATTCCTGGGATGTCAGGACTTTCATATGAAGAAAGACTGGATAGACTCGGCTTGTACTCGCTAGAATTTAGAAGATTGAGGGAGGATCTTATAGAAACTTACAAAATTCTTAAGGAGTTGGACAGGCTAGATGCAGGAAGATTGTTCCCGATGTTGGGGAAGTCCAGGACAAGGGGTCACAGTTTAAGGATAAAGGGGAAATCCTTTAGGACCGAGATGAGAAAAACATTTTTCACACAGAGAGTGGTGAATCTGTGGAACTCTCTGCCACAGAAGGTAGTTGAGGCCAGTTCATTGGCTATATTTAAGAGGGAGTTAGATGTGGCCCTTGTGGCTAAAGGGATCAGGGGGTATGGAGAGAGATTCCACAGATTCACCACCCTCTGACTAAAGAAATTCCTCCTCCTCTCCTTCCAAAAGGAACGTCCTTTAATTCTGGAGGCTGTGCCCTCTGGTCCCAGACTCTCCCACGAGTAGAATCATCCTCTACACATCCACTCCATCCAGGCCTTTCACTAAAGGTGCTGTGGTTTGATTCCTGTCGGCACTGAGGCGTATATGTATAAGTCCTTACATTACTGTGATTCGACACATGAGATCTAATCAGTTCAATGCGGTTACAAGTCAAACCTACTGATTGAAGGGAAATTAACATTTGTCCCCAACAGAATATAAAACCAATGAAGAAAGACTTCTATTCCTTCTATTCTATTCGTTTTAACAAATTCAGAACATCAAAGTACTTTAAAACCAGTTAAATGTCACCTTGTAGAAAACTGCACGCCAGCACTATCCAACACACACTAGGGACAATTTACAATCAGACAGTTTAAGAATAAGGGGTAAGGCATTTAGAACGGAGACGAGGAAACACTTTTTTCACACAGAGAGTGGTGAGTCTGTGGAATTCTCTGCCTCAGAGGGCGGTTGTTGGGTGAGAACGAGAAGCTGGTGTGCCTCTGCCTCAGAGGCAGGTTCTCTGGATGCTTTCAAGAGAGAGCTAGATAGGGCTCTTAAAGATAGCGGAGTCAGGGGATATGGGGAGAAGGCAGGAACGGGGGTACTGATTGGGGATGATCAGCCATGATCACGTTGAATGGCGGTGCTGGCTCGAAGGGCCGAATGGCCTACTCCTGCACCTATTGTCTATTGTCTATACCAAGCCAATTAACTTACAATCCTGTACGTCTTGGGAGTGTGGGAGGAAACTCGGAGCACCCGGGGAAAACCGCGTTCACGGGGAGAACACACAAACTCCGCGCAGACAGCGCCCGTGGTCGGGATCGAACCCGGGTCTCTGGCGCTGTGAGGCAGCAACTCTACCGCTGCGCCACCGTGCTGCCTGTAGAAGGGTCAATAGCCAATAGACAATAGGTGCAGGAGTAGGCCATTCGGCCCTACGAGCCAGCACCACCATTCAATGTGATCATGGCTGATCATCCCCAATCAGTACCCCGTTCCTGCCTTCTCCCCATATTCCCTGACTCCGCTATTTTTAAGAGCCCTATCTAGCTCTCTCTTGAAAGCATCCAGAGAACCGGCCTCCACCGCCCTCTGAGGCAGAGAATTCCACAGACTCACCACTCTCTGTGCGAAAAAGTGTTTCCTCGTCTCCGTTCTAAATGGCTTACCCCTTATTCTTAAACTGTGGCCCCTGGTTCTGGACTCCCCCAACATCGGGAACATGTTTCCTGCCTCTAGCGTGTCCAAGCCCTTAACAATCGTATATGTTTCAATGAGAAACCCTCTCATCCTTCTAAACTCCAGAGTGTACAATCCCAGCTGCTCCATTCTCTCAGCATATGACAGTCCCGCCATCCCGGGAATTGACCTTGTAAACCTACGCTGCACTCCCTCAATAGCAAGAATGTCCTTCCTCAAATTAGGGGACCAAAACTGCACACAATACTCCAGGTGTGGTCTCACTAGGGCTCTGTACAACTGCAGAAGGACCTCTTTGCTCCTATATTCGATTCCTCTTGTTATAAAGGCCAACATGCCATTCGCTTTCTTCACTGCCTGCTGTACCTGCACGATCCAAAACATCGCCCATTCCTTCTCTTGCTCTTGTAATAAAATGGAACTGCAGAAGCTGACTTATACCACAGATACAATGCTGGGGTAACTCAGTGGGTCGGGCAACGTCTCTGGAGAAGACACGCTGGCGACATTTTGGGTCGGGGCTCTTTTCTCCAGAGATGCTGCCCGACCCGCTGAGTTACTCCAGCATTTTGTGCCTGTTTACTTTTTACCTTTAGTTTTAGTTTAGAGATGCAGCACGGAAACAGGCCCTTCGGCCCACCGGGTCCGCGCCGACCAACGATCCCCGCACACTAACACTATCCTACACCCACTAGGAACAATTTTTTCATTTACCAAGCCAATTAACCTACAGACCAGCACGTCTTTGGAGTGTGGGAGGGAACTGAAGATCTCGGAGAAAACCCGCGCGGGTCACAGGGAGAACGTGCAAACTCCGTCCAGACAGCACCCGTAGTCGGGATCGAACCCGGGTCTCCGGCGCTGCATTCGCTGTAAGGCAGCAACTCTACCGCTGCGCCACCGTGACCGCCCAATACGGACCGTCTTTCTATTTAATTGCTTGATTTAACGTTCTCTGACAGTTCTGATTGGATTTGAACCTAACAATCTCGGGCAGAGGTTCACTTGCACCTCCTCCAACCTCATCGACTGTATCCATTGTTCAAGATGCGGACTCTTGTACATCGGCGAGACCAAACGCAGACTGGGCGATCGTTTCACGGAACACCTTCGCTCAGCCCGCCTGAACCTACCTGATCTCCCGGTTGCCGGACACTTTAATTCTCCGTCCCATTCCCACACTGACCTTCCGCCCTCGGCCTCCTCCACTGTCAGAGTGAGGCTAAACGCAAATTGGAGGAACAGCATCTCATATTTCGCTTGGGCAGCTTACACCCCAGTGGTATGAAAACTGATTTCTCTCACTTCAGGTAGCCCCGGCATTCCCTCTCTCCCATCCCTCCCCCACCCGTCACACCAGCTTCTCGTTCTCACCCAACAAACAGCCAACAATGGCCTGTTTCCTTTATCATCATTACTTTTTTGCACATGTTACATTCATTGTTCTTTAAATAGGAACTGCAGATACTGCCGCACCCGCTGAGTTTCTCCAGCATTTTTGTCTACCTTCGATTTTCCAGCATCTGCAGTTCCTTCTTAAAGAACAATCACAGATGCTGCCTCACCCGCTGAGTTTCTCCAGCATTTTTGTCTACCTGTTCTTTAAGTACCTCTCCCCATCACCGTCTATATCTCTCGTTTCCCTTTCCCCTGACCAGTCTGAAGAATGGTCTCGAGCCGAAACGTCGCCCATTCCCTCTCTCCAGAGATGCTGCCCGTCCCGCTGAGTTACTCCAGCATTCTGCGTCTTATCTTTGGTGAAGCCAGCGCCTGCAGTTCCATTTTATTACAAGAGAAAGCAGAGATTCAAGATTCAAGAGAGTTTATTGTCATTGAAGATAGACACCGAACGCTGGAGTGTCTCAATGGGTCAGACAGCATCTCTGGAGAAAAGGAATAGGTGATATTTTGGGTTTGAGACCCTTCTTCAGGCTCTCAGGGGAAGGGGAACCTAGAGGAATACAGAGGTGATACGAGAGATATAGAACAAATGAATGAAAGATATGCAAAAAAAGTACCGATAACGTATCTATCTTCGGTTTAAACCAGCACCTGCAGCTTCTTGCTACACCATCCAACCTCATCCTTGACAACCCAAAATGACCCATCTAGGTTAGACCCGTTTGCTAATATTTGGCCCATATCCCTCTAAACCTTTCCTATCCCTGTATCTGACCAAGTGTCTTTTAACTGCTGTCATTGCACCTATCTCATCTACCTCCTTTAGACGTTGAGACTTTTAGACTAGAGATACAGCGCGGGAACAGGCACTGTGGCCCACCGTTTCCGCGCCGACCAGCGATCAAGATTCAGGAGAGTTTATTGTCATGTGTCCCAGATAGGGCAATGAAATTCTTGCTTTGCTTCAGCACAACAGAACATAGTAGGCATTGACTACAAAACAGATCAGTGTGTCCATATACCATTATATAAATATATACACACATGAATAAATAAACTGATAAAGCGTATATATACAGATAATGGGCTGTTAATGTTCAGAGTTTTTAAGAAGGAACTGCAGATGCTGGAAAATCGAAGGTAGACAAAAATGCTGGAGAAACTCAGCGGGTGCGACAGCATCTATGGAGCGAAGGAAATAGGCAACGTTTCGGGCCGAAACCCTGAAGGAAATAGGCAACGTTTCGGGCCGAAACCCTGAAGGAAATAGGCAACGTTTCGGGCCGAAACCTGAAGGAAATAGGCAACGTTTCGGGCCGAAACCCTGAAGGAAATAGGCAACGTTTCGGGCCGAAACCCTGAAGGAAATAGGCAACGTTTCGGGACGAAACCCTCTGGGTTTCGGCCCGAAACGTTGCCTATTTCCTTCGCTCCATAGATGCTGCTGCACCCGCTGAGTTTCTCCAGCACTTTTGTCTACCTACTATTAATGTTCAGAGTTTTGTCCAAGCCGAGTTTAATAGCCTGATGGCTGTGGAGACGTTTTGGGTCGAGACCCTTCTTCACACTGCAGCTCAGAGTTGCCGCCTCACAGCACCAGAGGCACGGGTTCGATCCTGACTATGGGTGACCTCATTTCAAGTCTCTTGATACTTGCCCACTATCTTCGCTGTTGTTTAACTCTGCCACTTAATTGGAAATGTGCTCAGCCAAGTGAATAACACTTCCTGAACGATGATTTATTCCACGTCTGCAAGCCAGTAATCAGGTACAAACACACACACACACACACACACACACACACACACACACACACACCTATCACCCAGTGGTATGAATACTGATTTCACTAACTTCAAGTAACCCTTAAAAGCCCTGTCCCACTGTACGAGTTTATTCAAAGAGTTCTCCCGAGTTTGCCCTGATTCGAACTCGGAGATTTACGGTAATGTCCGCTCGTCGGTACTCGGGGCTCTCGTGGACATTGTTCAACATGTCGAAAAATCTTCACGAGTCTTCCCGTGCTTACCTGCCGTTAGCGAGTCTTCCCGAGTACCTGCCGTTAGCGTTACGAGCCGCTAAGAGACGTCCCCGAGCTCCGACGTACCCGCTACGTTCATTCTCCGTGCTTACCACGAGTTTGATTATTTTTTTAAACTCGGGAGAGCTCTTGGAATGAACTCGTACCGTGGGACAGGGCCATTACACTCCCTCTCTCTCTCTTCATCCCTCCCCCACCCAAGACGCACCAGCTTCTTGTTCTCACCTAGCAAACAGCCAACAATGGCCTGTTTCCTTTATCATCATTACTTTTTTGCATATCTTTCATTCATTTGTTCTATATCTCTCCACATCACCGTCTATATCTCTCGTTTCCCTTTCCCCTGACTCTCAGTCTGAAGAAGGGTCTCGACCCGAAACGCTCCCAGGAATGAGTAGGTTAACCCATGTTTGGCACTGGTCATGGGCCTGTACTCGCTGGAGTTTAGAAGGATGAGGGGGGACCTCATTGAAACATACAGAATAGTGAAAGGCCTGGATAGAGTGGATGTGGAGAGGATGTTTACACTAGTGGGAGCGTCTCGGACTAGAGGTCACAGCCTTAGAATTAAAGGACATTCTTTTAGGAAGGAGATGATGAGAAATGTCTTTAGTCAGAGGGTGGTGAATCTGTGGAATTATTTGCCACAGACGGCTGTGGGGGCCAAGTCAGTGGATATTTTTAAGGCAGAGACAGATAGATTCTTGATTAGCACGGGTGTCAGAGGTTATGGGGAGAATGGGGTTCGGAGGGAGAGATGATAGATCAGCCATGATTGAATGGCGGAGTAGACGATGGGCCGAATGGCCTAATTCTGCTCCTATCCCTTATGACCTTATGAAACGTCACCCATTCCTTCTATCCAGAGATGCTGCCTGTCCTGCTGAGTTACTCCGGCATTTTGTGTCTGTCTTCGGTTTAAACCAGCATCTGCAGTTCCTTCCCACACATTCTAACACACAATTGTGTTAGTGCTTTATAAATTTGAAATCAATTTGCCGTGTTTCATCTGTCAATACAGCCTTTAAAGTCTATTGATTTCCGCATTGTTTTCTGAAATATTACATTTGGATACTTTATGAATTTGTATGGGGAACACCTTCCTGTCAGCGTAAATTTGGCCTGTCTTATTGGAAGAAAAATAGGCCTGTTTTTTGCTGAGCTTCTCGTGATCCTAGCATGCCCCATAGCCAGTCAAAGACCTTTGATGTGTAGCCACTGTTCCCGAGTGGTAAAGTCATTCAGCACGGAAAGAATTCGCCCAACACCTCCGCTCGGTTCGCAATAACCAACCTCAACTCCCCCCTCCCATTCCGAATCCGACCTTTCTGTCCTGGGCCTCCTCCATGGCCAGGTTGAGGCCCACCGCAAATCGGAGGAGCAGCACCTCATATTTCGCTTGGGTAGTTTACACCCCAGCGATATGAACATTGACTTCTCCAATTTCAGGTAGTCCCTGCTTTGACTTCTCTAACTTCAGAGAGCCCTTGCTTTCTCCCTCCTTCCCCTTCCCAGTTCTCCCATCAGTCCGACTGTCTCCGACTACATTCTATCCTTGTCCCGCACCCTCCCCCATACATCCGGTCCGAAGAAGGATCTCGACCCGAAACGTCGCCCATTCCTTCTCTCCAGAGACGCTGCCTCATCCGCTGAGTTACTCCAGCATTTTGTGTCTAACAATCAAGAAGTCATGTTCACTCTAACGGTGCTGGCTCGAAGGGCCGAATGGCCTCCTCCTTCACCTACTTTCAATGTTTCTATGTAACCCCCATAGTTTAGTTTAGTTTAGTCTGGGTACATGGATAAGACAGGTGTAGAGCGATACGGGCCAAACGCAGGCAGGTGGGATTAGTGTAGATGGGACATGTTGGCCGGTATGGGCAAGTTGGGCCGAAGGGCCTGTTTTTCCACACTCTGTACAACGCTATGACTCCATGACTTTAGTTTAGTTTAGTTTTGTACAGTTTAGAGATTCAGCGTGGAAACAGGCCCTTCAGCCCACAGAGTCCGTGCCAACCAACCATCACACTAGTTAGTTCTATCCCACAATTTACAGGAGTCTTT
>CM075980.1:2615343-2647843 GCA_038087875.1 Malacoraja senta | reverse complement strand
GAATTATGCAACATGTGCCGAGATATTCAAGAAACCCAGACAAGGCTCAACACTTAACCCAATCAACATCTGGCAAAGTAAAGCTTTGCAACATTATTTACAATGTGTATGTCTGGTTTGCAGTGACCCAATCAGTTCCATGCAATATACATCTTAGTGTAAGAAGCTGCAGATGCCCCATCCTTTCCCTGCAGCCCTTATAACCATAAAACCATTATAACAATTACAGCACGGAAACATAGAAACATAGAAAATAGGTGCAGAAGTAGGCCATTCGGCCCTTCGAGCCTGCACCGCCATTCAATATGATCATGGCTGATCATCCAACTCTGTATCCTGTACCTGCTTTTTCTCCATACCCCCTGATCCCTTTAGCCACAAGGGCCACATCTAACTCCCTCTTAAATATAGCCAATGAACTGGCCTCAACTACCTTCTGTGGCAGAGAATTCCACAGATTCACCACTCTCTGTGTGAAAAATGTTTTTCTCATCTCAGTCCTAAAAGATTTCCCCTTTCTCCTTAAACTGTGACCCCTTGTTCTGGACTTCCCCCAACATCGGGAACAATCTTCCTGCATCTAGCCTGTCCAACCCCTTAAGAATTTTGTACGTTTCTATAAGATCCCCCCTCAATCTTCTAAATTCTAGCGAGTACAAGCCGAGTCTATCCAGTCTTTCTTCATATGAAAGTCCTGACATCCCAGGAATCAGTCTGGTGAACCTTCTCTGTACTCCCTCTATGGGAAGAATGTCTTTCCTCAGATTAGGAGACCAAAACTGTACGCAATACTCCAGGTGTGGTCTCACCAAGACCCTGTACAACTGCAATCTCGCCATCAGGCCATCTCGTCCCTTCTAGTCCGTGCCGAACACCTATTTAGGCTTATTTAGCCTTATCTAGACTTATTTACTTATTTAGCCTTATCTAGGCTCCAGACAAACTGGCACCATTCAGCAGCTTGTCCCAGTTCTTGACCAAAATGGCCTTGCACCGCACAAACCTTTACTCAATTTTAATGTCCTGGTTGCCCAAATTTGGCCAGGATTTAAATCTGCTTTGACATAGTCAATGTACACCAGCGATAGACACGAAACACTGGAGTAAACGGAGTGACGTTTCGGGTCGACCCTTCTTCAGACTGGTTAGGGATAAGGGAAACGAGAGATATAGACGGTGATGTGGAGAGATAAAGAACAATGAATGAAAGATATGCAAAAAAGTGACGATGTTGGGTCAGTCCAGAACCAGGGGCCACACAGTTTAAGAATAAGGAGTAAGCCATTTAGAACGGAGACGAGGAAACACTTTTTCTCACAGAGAGTTTGTGAGTCTGTGGAATTCTCTGCCTCAGAGGGCGGTGGGGGCAGGTTCTCTGGACACTTTCAAGAGAGAGCTAGATAGAGCGCTCAAGAGAGAGCTCTTAAAGATAGCGGAGTCAGGGGATATGGGGAGAAGGCAGGAACGGGGTACTGATTGGGGACGATCAGCCATGATCACATTGAATGGCGGTGCTGGCTCGAAGGGCCAAATGGCCTACTCCTGCACCTATTGTCTATTGTCTATTGGAATTCCACTAACTCACAACTCTCTGGGTGAAAACGTTTTTTCTCACCTCAGTCTTAAATGGCCTCCCCTTGCTGTACTCCATCTTGTCGGCATTGCATATCCAGCCCACGACTGTGGTGTCGTCTGCGAAATTGTAAATCGAGTTGGATTTGTACGTGGCTGCGCCGTCATGGGCGTACAAGGAGTGAAGAAGGCCGCCTGGCAAACGCAGCCTTGCGCAGACAGTGGTGAGGATTATCGTAGAGGATGATTCATCCCCTATCCGCGCTGTTTGGGGCCTGTTGGTCAAGAAGTCGAGGATCCAGTTGCAGAGATGAGTGCTCAGCCCAAGTTCCACACGTTGGCAGATGAGCTTCGATCATCAGCTTTAGTTTAGTTTCGATCCAGAGTGGAAACAGGCCCATCGGGTGTGTGTGTGTGTGTGACTATTTCAGTGTGTAAGTGTGTGTCTGTGACTATGTCAGTGTGTATGTGTATGTGTGTGTGTGTGTTTGTGTGTGACTTTCAGTGTGTGTGTGTGTGTGTGTGTGACTTTCAGTGTGTGTGAGTCTGTGTGGCGGCATTGAATGGCGGCGCTGGCTCGAAAGGCCGAATGGCCTACTCCTGCACCTATTGTCTATTGTCTATTGTGTGTGTGTCTGTGTCAGCGTGTGTGTGTGTGTGTGTGTGACTTTCGGTCAGTGTGTGTGTTACTTTCAGTGTGCGCGTGTGTGTATGTGCGCGTGTGTGACAATGTGTTTGTGCGTGTGTGTGAGCGTGTGCCTGCGTGCGTGCGTGCGCGTGTGTGTGTGCGCGTGTCTGTATGTTTCTCTCTGTGTGCGTGTGTGTGTGTGTGTGTGCGTGTGTGCGTGTGTGTGTGCGTATGTGTGTGCGTGTGCATGTGTGCGTGTGTGTGCGCGTGTCTGTATGTCTCTCTGTGTGTGCGTGTGTGTGCGTGTGTGTGCGTGTGTCTGTATATGTGTGTGTGCGTGTGTCTGTATATGTGTGTGTGCGTGTGTGCGTGTGTGCGTGTGTGCGTGTGTCTGTATATGTGTGTGTGCGTGTGTGCGTGTGTGTGCGTGTGTCTGTATATGTGTGTGTGTGTGTGTGCGTGTGTCTGTATATGTGTGTGTGTGTGTGTGCGTGTGTCTGTATATGTGCGTGTGTGCGTGTGTGCGTGTGTCTGTATATGTGTGTGTGTGTGTGCGTGTGTCTGTATATGTGTGTGTGTGCGTGTGTCTGTATATGTGTGTGCGTGTGTGCGTGTGTGCGTGTGTGCGTGTGTCTGTATATGTGTGTGTGCGTGTGTATGTGTGCGCGTGTCTGTATGTTTCTCTGTGTGTGCGTGTGTGTGTATGTGTGCAGAGAGAGAGAGAGCCAGCTGCCTCATAATTCATGTATTCCAATGGAAACTGGGATAATGTGCAGGTTAAGTGACTGTGGATTATCGCCTGTCAAGTGGTCTGTGGTTATTTATTGAGCAGCATAATCGTGCAAACACAAAAGGCTCTTTTCAGCTCAGCTTCATTAATAACTAAACCAGGGACTGCTCTAATTCATCAGGTGATAAGAAAATAGTCCCGGTGAAGTGTTGATCACTCCATCAACTTCGGAGCTGTTGCTTTCAGTAGACGTCGTCTCGATATTGCTATTGTTCATAAGGCCATAAGGTCACAAGTGATAGGAGTAGAATTAGGCCATTCGGCCCATCAAGTCTACTCCGCCATTCAATCGTGGCTGATCTATCTCTCCCTCCCAAACCCCGTTCTCCTGCCTTCTCCCCGTAACCTCTGACACCCGTATTCCTCCCACATCCCAAAGACTTGCGTGTTTGTATGTTAATTGTTCTCTGTAAGATTCCCCCCAGTGTCATTCGAACAGGTCCATGGACAGCAAAGGTCAAGAATATATCTATGTATGTGTAGGAAGGAACTGCAGATGCTGGTTTAAACCAAAGATAGGCACAAAAAGCTGGAGTAACTCAGCGGGACAGACAGCATCTCTGGAGAGAAGGGATGGGTCAAGACCCTTCTTCAATTCTAGCCTTAAAGACATCCACTGACGTGGCCTCCACAGTCTTCTGTGGCAATGAGTTCCACAGATTCACCACCCTCTGACTAAAGTGTACTGACAAGGCCTGATACAAGACAATATCTTGATCAGATATCAGTCTGAAGAAGGGTCTCGACCCAAAACATCGGCCATTCCTTTCTCTCCAGAGATGCTGCCTGACCCGCTGAGTTGCTCCAACATCTTGCGTCCATCGTTAGCTTACTTTACTTTACTTTAGTTGAGAGATGCAGCGTGGAGACAGTCCCTTCGGCCCACCGAGTCCGCACCGGCCACCGTTGTACGCCATCGCCGTTTCTCATCCACGCCCTGCACACTAGGGGGAGGGGGGGGGACAATTTACAGGGGGCCCAATGAACCGACAAACCCGCGCGGCTTCGTGGGAGTGCGGGAGGAAACCGGAGCACCCGGAGAAAACCCACGCAGGTCACGGGGAGTACGTGCAAACTCCACGCAGACAGCGCCCGTAGTCAGGATCGAACCCGGGTCTCCGGCGCTGTGAGGCAGCAGCTCTGCCCGCTGCGCCACCGTGCCGCTCTCTGTGCAGAAGCGGCCTACAGCGGTGGAGCAGCAGCGGAGGGCCCAGCAACGTCGCCATGACAACGGGCCTTCACGGTCAGGCCAAGAACCCTGCACTTACAACAACTGGGATTTGGAAATGGCCCCAAATCCTGCGACACTGTACACTGTCTTAGTCTACTACTGCTCTATCTGAGATGTATCTCAGTGCTTATGTACAGTGATATAGATCTTTACTCGGAGGGCAGTTAATCTGTGGAACTCATTGCCACAGAGGGCTGTGGAGGCCAAGTCAGTGGATATTTTTAAGGCAGGGATAGACAAATTCTTGATTAGAATGGGTGTCGATGGTTATGGGGAGAAGGCAGGAAAATGGGATCATGAGGCAGAGATCAGCCATGATTGAATGGCAGAGTGGGCTCGATGGGCCGAATGGCCTAATTCTACTGCTGTAACTTGTGAACTTGTGATACTTGTACCGAACTGGATACACGAATGAATTTGGTACATATGACAAATAAGCTATCGAACCATTCTTCACACTGAAGTCTGACGAAGGATCTCGACCCGAAACATCACCTCTCCACGTTCTCCAGCAAGACGTGCCTGCTTTGAAGGGTGGCACGGCGGCGCAGCGGGTAGAGTTGCTGCCTTACAGCGCTTGCAGCGCCGGAGATCCGGGTTCGATCCCGACTACGGGCGCTGTCTGTACAGAGTTTGCACGTTCTCCCCGTGACCTGCGGGGGATTTTCTCCGAGATCTTCGGTTTCTTCCCACACTCCAAAGACGTGCAGGTTTGTAGGTTAATTGGCTTGGGTTTGTATACTTGATATAAGTGTAAAATGTCCTCAGCGTGTGTAGACTTGCATTAGTGCACGGGGATCGCTGGGCGGCGCGGACTCGGTGGGCCGAATGGCCTGTTTCCGCGCTGTACAAGCGATCCCTGCACACTAACACTATCCCCCCACACACACACCAGGGGACTATTTACAATTTTTAACAAGCCAATTAACCTTCAAACCCGCACGTCTTTGGAGTGTGGGAGGAAACTGAAGATCTCGGAAAAAACCCACGAAGATACAAACTCCGTAGTCGGGATTGAACCCGGGTCTCTTGCGCTGTAAGCGCTGTAATGGACCTGTCCCACTTAGGCGACTCTTTAGGCGACTGCCAGGGACTAGGTTTAATGGAATTCACCCACGACACCTGGCGACAACTACGACAGCACCTACGACGGCACTTATGACAACCTACGACAGCAAAAATTGTCGAAACTGTCGGCGAAATTTTTTCAACATGTTGAAACATTTGCTGCAGTCGCCTGTAGTCGCCCCAAAAAATCGCCAAAGTGGGACAGGCCCATAAGGCAGCAACTGGACCGCTGCGCCACCGTGTCAGTTCTTCGTGCCCAGCGCCTTAGTCCCAATGTCGGGTGGTGAACTGGGAAGTGAGGAGCGATCAATGATGTGCCCTGACAATTTATTACTGGAGTTTATTCATGAAAATTCAGCAGCTTAAACACTTAATAATTCCAAAGCAGCCCACCGCTGGAAGATAATTGCTTATACTGTCGGAATTTATCCTCATTATCACTTTAAGCCGTGGAATTTTTCACTTTTCAGAGGCAGTCAGAATTACTCATGCAAACACCACCCCGCCCGACAGAAAGCTTTCTTAAACAAATTTCAGTAATGTCCAATTAGTTGCAGTGTGGAACACCATTTATCATTGTTGCCAAGATATTTGAGTCTCTCTTTAACAGTTGTTTATCCTCGATAGTTTACTGGTTGGCAATGAATTCGGCTGGCACGACACTTGTCCCACCTGCCCGCATTTGGCCCATTTCCCTCCAAACTTGTCCTATCCGTGTACCTGTCCAACTGTTTCTTAAACGTTGCGATAGTCCCCGCCTCAACTACCTCCTCCGGTAGCTCGTTCCATACACCCACCACCCTTTAAATCATCCCCCCCTCCCTCACCTTAAACCTATTTAGTTCAGTTCAGTTTATTGCCATAGAGGGAGTGCAGAGAAGGTTCACCAGACTGATTCCTGGGATGGCAGGACTGTCTTATGAAGAAAGACTGGATAGACTTGGTTTATACTCTCTAGAATTTAGGAGATTGAGAGGGGATCTTATAGAAACGTACAAAATTCTTAAGGGGTTGGACAGGCTAGATGCAGGAAGATTGCTCCCGATGTTGGGGAAGTCCAGGACAAGGGGTCACAGCTTAAGGATAAGGGGGAAATCCTTTAAAACCGAGATGAGAAGAACTTTTTTCACCCAGAGAGTGGTGAATCTCTGGAACTCTCTGCCACAGAGGGTAGTCGAGGCCAGTTCATTGGCTATATTTAAGAGGGAGTTAGATGTGGCCCTTGTGGCTAAAGGGATCAGAGGGTATGGAGAGAAGGCAGGTACAGGATACTGAGTTGGATGATCAGCCATGATCATATTGAATGGCGGTGCAGGCTCGAAGGGCCGAATGGCCTACTCCTGCACCTAATTTCTATGTTTCTATGTTTCTATGTACCGAGGTACAGTGAAAGGCTTTTGTTGCGTGCTAACCAGTCAGCGGAAAGACAAAGCATGATTACAATCAAGCCATTCATAAATAGATACATAGAAAATAGGTGCAGGAGGCCATTCGGCCCTTCGAGCCTGCACCGCCATTCAATATGATCATGGCTGATCATCCGCAGTGTACAGATATGTGATAAGGGAATAACGTTTAGTGCAAGGTAAAGCCAGCAATGTCCGATCAACGATAATCCTCCTGCTCGCGATTCCCCTAACTCTGGGCAAAAGACTCGGAAGGAAGGAAACCTGAGATCCCGGAGAAAACCCCCGTAGGCCACGGGGAGAACGTGCAGACTCCGTACAGACAGCGCCCGCAGTCAGGATCAAACCCGGGTCTCTGGCGCTGTGAGGCAGCAACTCTACCGCTGCGCCACCCCGCCGCCCCTATCGTGCTAACGTATGGTGATCATTTATTGAGATTTATGCAAAACCTGGGTACATACGATAGAAGCAGTGGCACAGTGATAGGGTTACGGCCTTGCAGCGCTCACAGCGCCAGAGACCCAGGTTCGATCCTGGATACTGGCGCTGTCTGTACGAGGTTTGTACGCTCTCCCCGTGACCTCCGTGGGATTTCTCTGAGAAGTTAGAGGTTTCCTCCCACACTCCAAAGACGAACAGGTAGCAGGTTAAATGTATTACATTGCTGTAAATGTAAATGTTAAAAATTGTCCCGTGTGTAAGATGGTGTTAATGTGCAGGGATCGCTGGTCGACGCGGACCCGATGGGCCGAAGGGCCTGTTTCCGGGCTGTATCTTTAAACTAAACAAAACTACACTAAACTAAAATGATTGAACCATTGAACCATCGAATCATAAGGTCATAAGTGATAGGAGCGGAATTAGGCCATTCTGCCCATCAAGTCTACTCCGCCATTCAATTATGGCTGATCGATCTCTCCCTCCTAACCCCATTCTCCTGCCTTCTCCCCTGGCTCCCCTAACCAGGGTTGCTGACTTTCTCACTCCCAAATAAGGGACCAAAGGTCAAAATATGGGGCAAATTCCCGACATCAATTCGTTGACCGACTGGGCCGTGTCTGGGTGAATGATGAGTTGGCCCCGGGTGCTGGACCGCACACAAAGCCCAGCCGGCGGGGCCAGCTGAGGAGGTTTGGCCCGGGACCGCGCGCAAAGTCCGGCACCCCATCCAACTCATGAGCCGATGATCGGCCGTGAGAAGGGGGGGTGGTGGTGGTGTCGGCGGTAAGGGAAGGTCCGAATGCCGGACAGCTGGCAGGGCTGCCAACCGACCGACGGGGCCACGGGCGAGGTGCTGCTGCTGCACTCCATGGGCCGCACGACGCCGAGACGGGTGAGGCGGGGGCAGGACGCGGCGCTCCGACCCGACAGTCCCCTCGACCCGAGTAGCAGCAGTCAAATACGGGACAAGGGCGGTCCCGTACGGGACAAATCAATTTAGCCCAATAGACGGGATGTCCCAGCTAATAAGGGACAGTTGGCAACCCCTACCCCTGACCATTGGTGGTGACTCGTTTTCTTCTCCGTCCGCAGGCTTCAAGGGGGAACGGGACCACTGGAAGAGCGGCCGCCTGCTCTGCATCAAGACGCACGAGAGCGGCAAGAAGGAAATAGAGGCGTTCGACGCCGCCATCCTGCTCATACGAAACCCCTACAAAGCGCTGATGGCCGAATTCAACCGCAAATACGGAGGCCACATTGGCTTCGCCTCTGAAGCCCACTGGAAAGGCAGAGGTAGGACACCGCCTATCGCTCTCCGCAAGCGATGTAACGCTGAGGCTTCGATAAGGTGCGCGGGTCAGGCTGCATTTGGAGTAGCGCGAGCAATTTTGGGTCCCGTATCCGAGGAAGGATGTGCTGGCTCTGGAGAGGGTCCAGAGGAGGTTTACGAGAATGAACCCAGGGATGAGTGGGTTAACCTATCATGAGCGTTTGTCGGCACTGGGCCTGTACTCGCTGGAGTTTAGAAGAATGAGGGGGGGACCTCTTTGAAACGTACAGAATAGTGAAAGGCTTGGATTGAGTGGATGTGGAGAGGATGTTTCCACTAGTGGGAGAGTCTAGGACCAGAGGGCGCAGCCTCAGAATTAAAGGATGTTCTTTTAGGAAGGAGATGAGGAGGAATTTCTTTAGTCAGAGGGTGGTGAATCTGTGGAATTCTTTGCCACAGAAGGCTGTGGAGGTCGTCGGTGGATATTTTTAAGGCAGAGATAGATAGATTCTTGATTAGTGCGGGTTTCAGGGATTATGGGGAGAAGGCAGGAGAATGGGGTTAGGAGGGAGAGATAGATCAGCCATGATTGAATGGCGGAGTAGACTTGATGGGCCGATTGGCCTAATTCTGCTCCTATCACGGACCGCCCTTGTCCCTCCTATCACGGACCGCCCTTGTCCCGTATTTGACTGCTGCTACTCGGGTCGAGTGGACTGTCGGGTCGGAGCGCCGCGTCCGGCCCCGCCTCGCCCGTCCCGACGTAGCGCAGCCCATGGAGTGCAGCAGCAGCAGCTCCTCGCCCGTGGCCCCGTCGGTCGGTCGCTCGGCAGCCCGGCCAGCTGTCCGACCTTCGGACCTTCACTTACCGCCGACACCACCGCCACCCCTCCTTCTCACGGACGATCATGGGCTCATGAGTTGGACGGGGTGCTGGACTTTATGTGCCGTCCCCGGGGCCAAAACTCCTCAGCTGGCCCCGCCGGCTGGGCTTTGTGTGCAGTCCAGCACCCAGGGCCAACTCATCATTCACCCAGACACGGACGAGTCGGTCAACGAATTGCCGTCGGGGATTTGTCCCTTATTTTGATCTTTTGTCCCTTATTTGGGAGTGAGAATGTTGGCCACCCCTGGCCCGCTGAGTTACTCCAGCACTCCTTGTTTCTATCTGTTAAAAATTGTGTTCTATTTCAAGTCAAGAATATTTAATTGCTATATGTACCAATTAAATTCTTGCTGGCAGTAGCTAATTAGGGCTGTAAACACAATACACACAGATAAAATAAATAATTATCACAAAACAAAAATTCAACAAACCATGGCAACACTGGTAGAGCTGATAGAGTTGCTGCCTCACAGCGACAGAGACCCACAGGGTCGATCCTGACCTCGGCTACTGTCCATGTGGAGTTCGCACGTTCTCCCCGTGACCACGTGGGTTTCCTCCGGGTGCTCCGGTCTCCTTCCAGAGATGAAATCAGAGATATCACTTTGTCCCGCCCCCTCCATCTCTCTTCCGGCTTTCTCCCCGCTCTCCACTAATCGGTCTGAAGAAAGGGGCCCGACCCAAAACGTCACTTATCCATGTTCTCCAGAGACAATAGACAACAGGTGCAGGAGTAGGCCATTCGGCCCTTCGAGCCAGCACCGCCATTCAATGTGATCATGGCTGATCATCCACAATCCTGCCTTCTCCCCATATCCCCTATCTTTAAGAGCCCTATCCAGCTCTCTCTTGAAAGTATCCAGAGAACCGGCCTCCACCGCCCTCTGAGGCAGAGAATTCCACACTCACCACTCTCTGTGAGAAAAAGTGTTTCCTCATCTCCGTTCTAAATGGCTTTACTCCTTATTCTTAAACTGTGGCCCCTGGATCTGGTTCTGGATTCCCCCAGAGATGCTGCCTGACTCGCTGAGTCACACCAGCACTTTGTTCATAAGTTCTTTAGTTATAGGAGCGCAATCAGGCCATTCAGCCCTTCAATTCAAACTGTGCCATGCAATCAGGGCTGATCTATCTCTCCCTCTCAACCCCATTCTCCTGCCTTCTTCCCATAACCTCTGGAACCCGTACTAATTAAGAATCTATCTATCTCTGCCTCAAAAATATCCACTGACTTGGCCTCCACAGCCGTCTGTGGCAATGTATTCCACAGATTCACCACCCTCTGACTAAACAAATTCCTCCTCATCTCATTTATAAAGGAACGCCCTTTAATTCTGAGGCTGTGCCCTCTGGTCTTAGATTCTCCCACCAGTGGAAACATCCTCTCCACATCCACTCTATCCAGGCTTTTCACTATTCGGTTAGTTTCAATGAGGCCCTTCCCTTCATCCTTCTAAACTCCAGCGAGTACAGGCCCAGTGCCGACAAACGCTCATCGTACGTTAACCTACTCATCTCCGGGATCATTCTCGTAAACCTCCTCTGGACCCTCTCCAGAGCCAGCACATCCTTCCTCGGATACGGGGCCCAAAACCGCTCACTATGTTGTCATGCTGGAAAGAGCGCAGAGAAGGTTTACGAGGATGTTGCCGGGAGTCGGCGCACAAGGCCTGGGGAGTGATGGGTGGATACAGGCGAGGGGGAAGGGGGGAATGACAGATGGTTGGACAAGCGTAGGTTCACCAGGTTAATTCCCGGGATGGCGGGACTGTCAAATGCTGAGAGAATGGAGCGTCTGGGCTTGTACACTCTGGAGTTTAGAAGGATGAGAGGGTATCTCATTGAAACATATAAGATTGTTAAGGGCTTGGACACGCTAGAGGCAGGAAACATGTTCCCGATGTTGGGGGAGTCCAGAACCAGACCCACAGTTTAAGAATAAGGAGTAAGCCATTTAGAACGGAGACGAGGAAACACTTTTTCTCACAGAGAGTTGTGAGTCTGTGGAATTCTCTGCCTCAGAGGGCGGTGGAGGCAGGTTCTCTGGATACTTTCAAGAGAGAGCTAGATAGGGCTCTTAAAGATAGCGGAGTCAGGGGTTATGGGGAGAAGGCAGGAACGGGGTACTGATTGGGGATGATCAGCCATGATCACATTGAATGGCGGTGCTGGCTCGAAGGGCCGAATGGCCTACTCCTGCACCTATTGTCTATGTTTCAAAGACGAACCGATTCCCCTCATTCTTATTCTGGTGTCAGATTGGTGTGTGTCACCACAACACACCATTCATCTTCCTTATAGCGCCATGAAATGCCGGTGACGGGTCCTGTAAGGACAGATGGTGGCTTAATCTTCCGGTATTTCTCTCACCACTCTATCAAATGAAGAGTTTTAAAATGTCAAAGATACGCTTGAAGCTGTCAGAGCAAGGGTTGAGTTACGTTCAGTCGAGGACCCTCTCACAGACCCTAAGAAAGATAATTATAAACTGACTGTGTGAGAAAGAACTGCAGGCGCTGGTTTAAATCGAAGGTAGACACAAAATGCTGGAGTAACTCAGCGGGACAGGCAGCGTCTCTGGATAGAAGGAACGGGTGACGTTTTGGGTCGAGACCCTTCTTCAGACTGATGTCAGGGGAGGGGGCGGGTCAGAGATAGAATGTGGTCGGAGACAGTCGGACTAGTGGGAGAACCGGGAAGGGGAAGGGGATGGAGAGAGAAAGCAAGGGCTATCTGAAGTTAGCGCCTCCTCCCCTGACTTCATTCTGAAGAAGGGTCTCGACCCGAGACGTCGCCCATTCCTTCTCTCCAGAGATGCTGCCTGTCCCACTGAGTTACTCCAGCGTCTTGTGTCTGTCTTCATTATAAACTGACTGCTATATGTAGCAATGTTACAAAATTTTGAGATTTTAAAAATATAGTCTGCAATTGATCCCATCAGATAAAGCATAAAAATAAGTTTAATTTGACACCTAATTCACTTTCATATCTTCAGTATTAAAAAAGTTATGGCCATTTTCATACTCGGAAATTAGCATCTTGTTCCCTATTGCTTTTCCATTGACTTAACACAAAAGCTGTGATCGAGGACAGTTAAAAGCCCATAACTTTCTTAAAAATTAAGATAACTGAAAGAAATTTTCAGTTATTATAGATTGAAGCATTCTGAAACAAATATGAAACAATCGTACTTAGAAGACATGAAAGTAAAGCATATAATTAGTTAGTTACCTAATTGTAGCTAATTACAAAATTCAATTACTAGATCTAAACATCTATCAATTTCTTAAGAATAGATTAACATTTTTAAATAGCCTAAGTGTCCAAATAACATTCACACAATAATTCACAATATAACATAATTTTTAAATCTCATTTTCATGAATTTACAGGCCAAATGGAAGGAATTGAATGTTTAATACCTGTAAATTAATGGGCATTTAAATCATCTTGTGAGTGAGGATTTCTGGAACGCGATCTTTTGGAACGTTCATTTGCGGTGAATTTAACCCCGTATTGGCATGAAAAATACTGCCGTTAGTTCGGGGAATAAAATCACCGTGTCGCATGAAAAAATGTGAATTAAAGGCTTCTTAAGAAGCACTTTTATACATTTAAAGAAACCACTTTCGTTTACCTGTCCCGTGTGTGAAATCCGTCCCCGTTATCGGCGTTGACGCTTCAGGAGCTGCTTTTAAAATTACTCCAGCGTTGACATTGACGATTTAATAAAAATAAAAAATTCACAAAACGCCGCTAGGAAAGATTTGTCTGCAAACGCTTGTACTCCAACGAAATATAATTCAGGACAAGAGAGGAGAAACCCGTGTTTTAACCCCGTGCCCCCTTAAAGGCGCCAAAATCGCGCATACGGCCAGTGGCAGAATTACAGCGCGACTGAAGGTAAGTTTTGTAACGTACCTACTATATGTTGATGAAATCTGGTCTTTGAGGCATAAAAACCCTTCAGCTGTCCCTCTCTGAGGCTGGGCCCCAAGGGTGTATAATCCAGACTTTTGTCAAATAGACATAGGAGATGTCGTGTGCGGCACGGTGGCGCAGCGGTAGAGTTGCTGCCTCACATTCTCCCCGTGACCCGCGTGGGTTTTCTCCAAGATCTTCGGCTTCCTCCCACACCCTGAAGGCGTACAGGCTTGCAGGTTAATTGGCTTGGTGTAAATGTAAATTGTCCCCAGTGTGTGTAGGGTAGTGTTATCTAGGGTGATGTTTCGGGTCGAGACCCTTCTTCAGGCTTAAAAACATTTAAAATAGACCCGTTCCTTCTCTCCAGAGATGCTGCCTGTCCCGCTGAGTTACTCCAGCTCTTTGTGTCTATCTTCACTAAATATACATATATCAACTTTTTTAAAATCCAGTTTATTAAATTGTTTACAGAGTACTATGTTTAAATATTCTCTTGTGCCGCTGCAAGTAAGAATTTTTTTTAAAATCAAAAAAACGATTCAATTATTAAAAATAATATTTACAATATAATAAACCAAAACAGAACCCACCACCCTCGTACAAGACGAACAAATATCCTAAATAAACTATGGTACAACCATGTTACCATCCTTGTCCAGGATGCATTCCACCCCCCCGCGGCGCCCAGCGGTCCCGGAAATCCCCCAGGGCGCCCGTGGACAGCGCGTAGTCCCCTCTCTAACACCACCCGGGCGCGGATGTAACCCCGGAGAAGGGGCAGGCAGCCGGCTCGGGCAGAGCCCTCTTCCGCCTGGCGCCGTGACTGGCGGATGGCCCAGCTTGGCCAGGCCCAGGGGCAACACAACCAGGACATTCTCAGCCCCAGGTGAAGTGCAGCCAGAAGGCAAGGAGCTGCCCCTCTAGATAATACTTACTAAACCCCTCTTGGATTAGTAAGTATGCAGATGATACTAAGATAGGTGGGGCTGTGGATAATGAAGTCGATTTTCAAAGTCTACAGAGAGATTTATGCCGGTTGGAAGAGTGGGCTGAAAGATGGCAGATGGAGTTTAATGCTGATAAGTGTGAGGTGCTACATCTTGGCAGGACAAATCAAAATAGGACGTACATGGTAAATGGTAGGGAATTGAAGAATGCAGGTGAACAGAGGGATCTTGGAATAACTGTGCACAGTTCCCTGAAGGTGGAATCTCATGTAGATAGGGTGGTAAAGAAAGCTTTTGGTGTGCTGGCCTTTATAAATCAGAGCATTGAGTATAGAAGTTGGGATGTAATGTTAAAATTGTACAAGGCATTGGTGAGGCCAATTCTGGAGTATGGTGTACAATTTTGGTCGCCTAATTATAGGAAGGATGTCAACAAAATAGAGAGAGTACAGAGGAGATTTACTAGAATGTTGCCTGGGTTTCAGCAACTAAGTTACAGAGAAAGGTTGAACAAGTTAGGGCTTTATTCTTTGGAGCGCAGAAGGTTAAGGGGGGACTTGATAGAGGTCTTTAAAATTATGAGAGGGATAGACAGAGTGGACGTGGTTAAGCTTTTCCCACTGAGAGTAGGGAAGATTCAAACAAGGGGACATGACTTGAGAATTAAGGGACAGAAGTTTAGGGGTAACATGAGGGGGAACTTCTTTACTCAGAGAGTGGTGGCTGTGTGGAATGAGCTTCCAGTGAAGGTGGTGGAGGCAGGTTCGTTTTTATCATTTAAAAATAAATTGGATAGTTATATGGACGGGAAAGGAATGGAGGGTTATGGTCTGAGCGCAGGTAGATGGGACTAGGGGAGAATACGTGTTCGGCACGGACTAGAAGGGTCGAGATGGCCTGTTTCCGTGCTGTAATTGTTATATGGTTATATGGTTATATGTTATAATGGAACAGGGGCAGCAGCCCTCACTCTTCACTCTTGAGGTCAAAAGTCTAAAACACTGGAGTCCCAAAGACGTGCTGGTTTTTTGCAGGTCGATTGGCTTCTGAAGTTGTGCCCCAGGTGTGTAGGATAGAACTAGCGCGCGGGGTGACCGCTGGTCAGCGCGGAGGGCCTGTTTCCGCTCTGTAATATCTAAAACTCAAACCACAGCCGCTTGCCTCGCGCCCGCAAGCATCCATTTTCTGAGAAGTGTCGAAGAGCAGAAACAGTGGTCATTTCAACATTTCAACCTAAACGATGTGAATATTATTTAAAGATCTGAGTTACATTGCGAGTGGGAGATTGAATTGTGTTCTGGACTTCAGCCAAACCAAAGGATAACCTCAAGGGTTTTTCCAGTGATATCTACAACAGTGTTGTAATCTGTAAGCGCGTTTGGAAATTCACAGTAACACATTGAATGGTATTTTCTGATTCCTTTTAAATGAAGAAAAATAATATTTTATTGGACAATTACAATAATGGGCCTTTCCCACTTACGCGATTTTTTTCGGCGACTTGCCGGCACCCCGTCATAGTCGCAGCAGGTCTCCGAAAATTGTGAACATGTTGAAAATCCAGAACAAGGTACGACTCTTTAGGCGACTACTCATGACCATACAGGGTTCATGTACCCCGTACGGTCGTGAGTCGTCTCCTCAGTCGCCCAAAGAGTCGTAGCGTCTTCCTGGTCACCGCTGGATTTTCAACATTTTCGGCGACCTGCAGCGACCTGTGACGGGGTGCCGGCAGTCGCCGAAAAAGTCACGTAAGTGGGACAGGCCCGTTAGTATTAACAGGGGCGGCACGGTAGCTCAGCGGGTAGACCCGCTGCCTCACAGCGCCAGAGACCCAAGTTCGATCCTGACCTCGGGTGCTGTCTGTCTGTGTGTGTGTGTGTGTGTGTGGACGGAGTTTGCACGTTCTCCCCGTGACCTGCGTGGGTTTTCTCCTGGTGCCCCGGTTTCCTCCCGCTCTCCAAAGACGTGCAGCTTTGTAAGTCAATTGGCTCGGTATCTTTATAAATTGTCCCGAGTGTGTGTAGGATGGCGTTAGTTTACGGGGGGGGTCGCTAGTCGGCGCGGACTGGGTGGGCCGAAGGGCCTGTTTCCACGCTGTATCTCTAAATTGAACGGAACAAATTTGTTGAGTTTTTAGTTGAGCTTTTTGTCACGTGTACCGAGGTACAGTGAAAAGCTTTTGTTGCCTGCTAACCAGTCAGCGGAAAGATGATGTTAAACAAAGTCTTAAACTAAACTAAACAACATAATGAAAGGCTTGGATAGAGTGGACGTGGAGAGGATGTTTCCACTAGTGGGAGAGTCTAGGACTAGAGGTCACAGCCTCACAATGAAAGGACGTTCTTTTAGGAAGGAGATGAGGAGGAATTTCTTTAGTCAGAGGGTGGTGAATCTGTGGATGTTTTTGCCACAGAAGGTTGTGGAGGCCAAGTCAGTGGATATTTATATAGATAGACATAGAGATAGATAGATTCTTGATTAGTGCGGGTGTCAGGGGTTACGGGGAGAAGGCAGGAGAATGGGGTTGGGAGGGAGAGATAGATCAGCCATGATTGAATGGCGGAGTAGACTTGATGGGCCGAATGGCCTAATTCTACTCCTATCACTTGTGACCTTATGACCTTATGAACAATAGCAATATCGAGACGACATCTACAGAAAGCAACAGCTCTAATTCTACCCCTATTCCTTCTGACCTTCTGACCAAAACTGAACCTGGTGGAGCAGAAATAGACGCCGGGCCTGTTGGTTTCTGCGCTGTTTTTGTAGGTTAATTGGGCTCTGTAAAACTTCTCCCCTGTGTGTAGGGAGCGGATGAGAAAGGGCAGTGGCATTAAACTAGCGTGATGGGGTGATCGGTGATCGGCATGGACTCTGAAGGGGTGGACTCCAAAATGTTGGGGAAGAATGTCCTTACCCGCCCACCCCCCCCCTCTCTCCGTCCACCCCCGACCATCAGTCCGAATAAGGGTCTTGTCTCGATCCCGAACTGCCACCTGTCCACGTTCTCCAGAGATGCTGCCTGACCCGCTGAGTTACTCCAGCACTTTGTGTCCTGTGGTGACTTAACCAGCGTCTGCAGTTCCTTGTTTCTGCGTAGCTGAGTTTGACTTGACTGTTTTTTACGTGTACTATTTTCTGATCTGATCTGATCGGATGCCTCGGTACACGAAACAATAATATAGCTAAACCCCCCAAAAAAATGAATGAATTCACTAATAACTTTATGTATAAGTTTATCGGCCGAGTATGTTCACATACAAGGAATTTGCCTTGGTGCTCCGCCCACAAGTGACAACACGACATACAGTGGCAATTAAGAATGACACATAAGACATTAAACATTAATAATAAAACAATACAGTTTAAACATGTGAATTAAATAGAATGCCAGAGCAAAAGGAGGCTACAGACTTTTGGTTATTGAGTAGAGCTACTACTCGTGGGGGAAAAAAAGCTGTTTTGATGTCTGGCTGTGGCGGCTTTGACAGTCCGGTAGTCGCCTTCCAGAGGGAAGTGCCAGAAAACATGGCCGTTGCTGGACTGAAGGACAGTTCCAGTGTTATTAAGTATTGGCACAGTGGATCAAAATGAAGGGGAAAGTAGCGAGGCATATCAGAACTCCTGGCGCAGCGGTAGAGTCGCTGCCTCGCGGGTTCCATCCTGACTACAGCTGCTGTCTGTACGGAGTTTGTACGTTCTTCCCGTGACCTGCGTGGGTTTTCTCCGGGTGCTCCGGGTTTCCTCCCACACTCCAGGTTTGCCGGTTCATTGGCATCGGTATAATTGTAAAGTACATTTATTTATATCGCACTTTCCAATCAATTTCAATCACTGAAGCCAAAGTGCTTTTACAGAGAGAATTATCCATATAAATGAAAGAAAATAAAGACACACTATAACACACTATAAGAGATTCAACACGAACATCCCCCCCCACAGCAGAGTCGACACTCTCCACTGTGAGGGAAAAGGCACCAAAATGTCCAGTCCTCCTCCTGCTCTTCCTCCTAGTCCACCCAGTTTGAGGCCTCCGCAGCCAGTCGCCGCAACGGCAGCCCGATGTTGTAGGCCCCGCCTGCCGGGAAGCTGGGACACCGTCATCGGGTGGAAAGTCCTCAGCGGCCTTGAAGTGTCTGGAGCGGCCGATCCCTCCCCGGGGACTGCGACACCCGTGGACCTCAGGCCGCGCCGGTTGGAGCTCCGACTCTGACTCCGCAGAGTTTTCGACCCAGCGGGACCCCCTCAGACCGCAGACCGCAGACCGCAGACCGCAGCTCCTCGATGTTGGCGGTCGGCGGTCACCGCACTCCGGAGCGGCGACCCGGCGAGGGCATCGCCCGCTCCGTGTTGGTGTCCCGGCGCTGTGCCGCCGAAGCTGCGGTCCCCCGGCAGGAAACGCCGCTCCAGCACGATGGAGGGCCGCATGGGGAGAGCGAAGATGCGATTGTAACCTGTCCCTAGTGTGTGCAGGATAGTGTTGGTGTGCGCGGGGGGATCGCTGGTCGGCGCGGACGCGGTGGGCCGAAGGGCCTGCTTCCGCGCTGTATCTCTGAACTACACTGAACTAAAAACCGACATGAGGGAACTGCAGACGCTAGAATTGTGTCATAAGCCTGATGAACAAGAAACACGGGCGGGCACGGTGGCGCAGCGGTGGAGTTGTTGCCTCACAGCGCCAGAGACACGGGTTCCATCCTGACCACGGGCTGCTGTCTGTACGAGGTTTGCGCCGTTCTCCCCCCGTGACCAGAGTGGGTTTTCTCCGGGTGCTCAGGTTTCCTCCCGCACTCCAGGTTTGCCGGTTCATTGGCTTTGGTATATTTGTGTAAATTGTCCCGTGTGTGTGTGTGTGTAGGGTAGTGCTAGCACGGACTCGGTGGGCCGAAGGGCCTGTTTCCGCGCTGCATCTCGAAACTCGACAAAACTAATCTAAACGGAACCCGCTCGAGCAGAAATTGACATAGAATTGACAACTGAGCATTAGCAAGATATTATCTTTTTAATAATCTGTTTTCCTTTCGTCACGGCTTCAACTGAGGTTGAATTTACAGAACAGGATAAATTCTACTCAGGAGTCTGTAAAATTGTAAACCCTCTTATGACAGACAACGGTTGTTAAACTCTGCTCATTAAGACTCATCTTCCATTGAGGAAAGATTACACACTTACAGATTCAAATCCCATGGAACTGGTGTGATAATGAAGAGATATCTAAACTGTGATTCGTACTACAATTATAAGCACTTTGACTGCTGCCTGATCAGCAGAGCTGACTGTCAAAGGTCAAGTGGACTTGATTCTCTCCCTCTCCCCCTCCATCTCCATCTCTGTCTCCGTCTCTCCCTCTCCCTCTCCCTCTCCCTCTCCCTCTCCCTCTCTCCCCCTCTCCCCCTCTCCCCCTCTCCCCCTCTCCCCCTCTCCCCCTCTCCCCCTCTCCCCCTCTCTCCCTCTCTCCCTCTCTCCCTCTCTCCCTCTCTCCCTCTCTCCCTCTCTCCCTCTCTCCCTCTCTCCCTCTCTCCCTCTCTCCCTCTCTCCCTCTCTCCCTCTCTCCCTCTCTCCCTCTCTCCCTCTCTCCCTCTCTCCCTCTCTCCCTCTCTCCCTCTCTCCCTCTCTCCCTCTCTCCCTCTCTCCCTCTCTCCCTCTCTCCCTCTCTCCCTCTCTCCCTCTCCTCTCCCCTCTCTCCCCTCTCCCCCTCTCCCCCTCTCCCCCTCTCTCCCCTTATTGTCCTTGCCTTGTAGTTCGTTGAAAACTGGCCCCGAGTTTTTCCCTTATCCAGGCGTCCCATTTAATCGGAGGCCATGCAGAAATCTGCAGATGCTGGAATTGTTGAGTTTGAGAGTAGCTCGTCGTCACGCATACCGAGGTACAGCAAAATCCTTTCAATAGGCAATAGGTGCAGGGGTAGGCCATTCGGCCCTTCGAGCCAGCACCGCCATTCAATGTGATCATGGCTGATCATCCCCAATCAGTACCCCGTTCCTGCCTTCTCCCCATATCCCCTGACTCCGCTATCTTTAAGAGCCCTATCTAGCTCTCTCTTGAAAGTATCCAGAGAACCGGCCTCCACCGCCCTCTGAGGCAGAGAATTCCACAGACTCACCACTCTCCATGTGAAGAAGTGTTTCCTCGTCTCCGTTCTAAATGGCCTACCCCTTATTTGTTGCGTGCTAACCAGTCAGCGGAAAGACAATACTTGACTGATTGAGCCGTCCACAGGATACAGGGAACAGCGTGAATAACGTTTAATGCAAGGTAAAGTCCAGTAAATTCGCATCAAAGATAGTCCAAGGGTCTCCAATGAGGTAGATAGTAGTTCAGGACCGCTCTCCAGTTGTTGGTAGGACGGTTCAGTTGCCTGATAACAGCTGGGAAGAAACTGTCCCTGAATCTGGAGGTCATAAGTGATAGGACTAATGTCCCTCAGAGTAGAATTAGGCCATTCGGCCCATCAGGTTTACTCCGCCATTCAATCATGACTGATCTATCTCTCCCACCCCACCCCATTCTCCTCCCTTGTCCCCATAACCCCTGACACCCGTACTGATCAAGAATCTATCTATCTCTGTCTTTAAAATGTCCACTGACTTGGCCTCCACAGCCGTCTGTGGCAATGAATTCCACAGATTCACCACCCTCTGGCTAAAGAAATTCCTCCCCATCTCCTTCACAAAAGAAACGCCCTTTAATCCGGAGGCTGTGCCCTCTAGTCCTAGACTCTCCCATTATAGTGGAAACATCCTCCCCACATCCACTCTATGGATTAATGGGACTAGTGTGGATGGAGAATCTTGGCCGGCATGGGAAAGTCGGGCCGAAGGGCCTGTTGCCGTGCTGTGCGACTCTGTGACTTAGATAGTGTTAGGATTCAGTGCGTTTAACCTTGCCTTCACGGCATGTTCACGCAAACGTTGTTTTAACCTCTGTTTCCTGCTGCTGTTCAGCGGGATCTGCGCTGTTGCTCCGGGCCTCCAAACCAGTCCTGGCTCTGAGGAGAGCTTGCGTTTAATGTCGAGCCTCTGGTGTGAGCTGTGCGAAAACTCTCCCGTGGCTGTAGTTTACATTAGTTGAGAGGTACAGCGCGGAAACAGGAACCCTTCGGCCCGCCGAGCCCGTGCCGACCAGCGATCCCCGCACGCTCACACGACTTCCCACATTTTCGGCACAATTTACAATTTTTAAACCGAATGCCAATTAGCCTACGAACCTGCGCGTCTTTGGAGCGTGGGATGACGCCGGAGATCCCGGAGTAAACGCGCAGGGGTGAACGTGCGAACTCCGTACAGACAGCACCCGTAGTCAGGACGGAACCCGGGGTCTCCAGCGCCGTGAGGCAGCATCTCGACCGCTTGGGCCACCGCGCTGTAAATACATTCATAGTGTTCGCTAATGTAATTACTAAACGGATTTCTTAAGCCTCTATATTGTCCCCTTCTGACATACTTCCCCTTGCATACGATGCCAAGAAAGCTATTGAACAGATGTGGCGTGGAGTGGTTGCAGTAATACGCTAGCTCTCAAGCTCTGTTTGATTTTAATATTTTATACACTGTTTGATTCAGGCGCTGCCTGGGGTTAATGATGTACGAGGCTTGTGGTGGCACAGACAGCTCATTATTACGGGCCAACGTTGACATTTATACGCCACGATCAAGTGCTGGAAGCTCTTGTGAATAATTCACAAGCTCCCAACCCCTGACCTCCCCCCCACACACACACACACACACATTCAACACGGTAACCAAGGACAAAATCATCGCTTCATGCTCCGAACATTGGTGACTCCTTCTGCAGTTGTACATAGAAACATAGAAACATAGACAATAGGTGCAGGAGTAGGCCATTCGGCCCTTCGAGCCTGCACCGCCATTCAATATGATCATGGCTGATCATCCAACTCAGTATCCCGTACCTGCCTTCTCTCCATACCCCCTGATCCCTTTAGCCACAAGGGCCACATCTAACTCCCTCTTAAATATAGCCAATGAACTGGCCTCAACTACCTTCTGTGGCAGAGAATTCCACAGATTCACCACTCTCTGTGTGAAAAATGTTTTTCTCATCTCGGTCCTAAAAGACTTCCCCCTTAACCTTAAACTGTGACCCCTTGTTCTGGACTTCCCCAACATCGGGAACAATCTTCCTGCATCTAGCCTGTCCAACCCCAGAGCCCTGGTGAGACCACACCTGGAGTATTGTGTGCAGTTTTGGTCACCTAATTTGAGGAAGGACATTCTTGCTATTGAGGGAGTGCAGCGTAGGTTTACAAGGCTAATTCCCGGGATGGCGGGACTGTCATATGCTGAGAGAATGGAGCGGCTGGGCTTGTACACTCTGGAGTTTAGAAGGATGAAAGGGAATCTCATTGAAACATATAAGATTGTTAAGGGCTTGGACACGCTAGAGGCAGGAAACATGTTCCCGATGTTGGGGGAGTCCAGAACCAGGGGCCACAGTTTAAGAATAAGGAGTAAGCCATTTAGAACGGAGACGAGGAAACACTTTTTCTCACAGAGAGTGGTGAGTCTGTGGAATTCTCTGCCTCAGAGGGCGGTGGAGGCCGGTTCTCTGGATGCTTTCAAGAGAGAGCTAGATAGGGCTCTTAAAGATAGCGGAGTCAGGGGATATGGGGAGAAGGCAGGAACGGGGTACTGATTGGGGATGATCAGCCATGATCACATTGAATGGCGGTGCTGGCTCTAAGGGCCGAATGGCCTACTCCTGCACCTATTGTCTATTGTCTAGTGTCAAGTTGGGCGGCACGGTGGCGCAGCGGTAGAGTCCCTGCCTCACAGCGCCAGAGACCCGGGTTTGATCCCGGCTGATTCCCCACTGCATCTCTGAATTAGACTAAACTAAACTACAATAAATGAAATGAAACTGAACTAACCCATACTAAACTAAATTCCAGACCCTGACCCTAATCCTCAATAGGAGGCGGCACAGTGTCACGTACTGTCTGTGCGGTGTTGGCACGTTCTTCCCCGTGACCTGCGTGGGTTTTCTCCGAGATCTTCGGATTCCTCCCACACTCCAAAGGCGTAGAGGTTAATTGGCTTGGTATCAATGTAAAAAATTGTCCCTAGTGTGTATAGGACAGTGTTATGCCCCTGACCCACTTCGGAAACCTGAACGCAAACCTCTGGAGACTTTGCTCCCCACCCAAGGTTTCCGTGCGGTTCCCGGAGGTTTTTGTCAGTCTCCCTACTGGTCGAAAGTGGTTTCCGCTTCTTCCACGTTCCGGCGATTATTTCAAAAAATTCAAAACCGGCCGCGCCTAAAAATAGGTCATTTTTTAGTCGAAGCCGGTTGCGATGGTAGTTGAAGGTGGTTGCCGGAGGTTGCAGATAGTGGAAGGTAAGACCTCCCTGGTGGAATAAAACTGGGTGAAAAAAAGGTCTCACCTTCCACTACCTGCAACCTCCGGCAACCACCTTCAACTAGCATCGCAACCGGCTTGAACTAAAAACATTTTAAACGCCAACCTATTTTTAGTCGGGGCCGGTTTTTAATTTTTCGAAATAATCACCGGAACGTAGAAGAAGCGGAAACCACTTTCGACCATTAGGGAGACTGACAAAAACCTCCGGGAACCGCACGGAAACCTTGGGTGGGGGCGCAAAGCCTCCAGAGGTTTCCGTTCAGGTTTCCTAAGTGGGACAGGGGCATTAGAGTGCGGGGATCGCTGGTCGGCGCGGTGGGCCGAACGGGCCTGTTTCCGCGCTGTATCTCTAAACTGAACCCGAGCCATTACTTTACCGTAAAGATACAGCGCAGAAACAGGCCCTTCGGCCCACCGACTCCGTGCCGACCAGCGATCCCCGCGCACTAGTTGTTTCAGAAAGAACTGCAGATGCTGGAAAAATCGAAGGTAGACAAAAACGCTGGAGAAACTCAGCGGGTGAAGGCAGCATCTATGGAGCGAAGGAATTGGTGACCCTTCGGGTCGAGACCCTTCTTCAGACTTCCGAAGCGTCACCATTTCCTTCTCTCCATAGATGCTGCCTCACCTGCTGAGTTCCTCCAGCAATTGTGTCTACTCTGTACACTAGCACTATCCTACACACCAGGGACAATTATAATTTCACCAAAACATATTAATCTACAAACCTGTAAGTCTTCCCTCCCATATCCCAACGAGATGTGGGTTTTATAGGTTAATTGCCCCCTCTGTGAATTTCCCCTAGTGCGTAGGGAGTGGATGAGAAAGTGGGATAGCAGAACTGGGGTGATCGCTGGTCGGCCTGGACTCGGTGGGCCGAAGGGCCTGTCTCCGTGCTGTATCTCTAAACTACTCTAAACTAGTGAATTAAAGCAAAAGCATTTCCTCTTTAGACTTCTGAGACACAGCGCGACAAACAGGCCCTTCGGCCCATCGAACCCATGCCGATCAGCGATCACCCCGTACGCCAGCACCATCCCACACACCGGTGACGGGGAGAAGGTGCAAACTCCGCACAGGCAGCGCCCGCGGTCGGGATCGAACCCGGGGGCTTCCGGCGCTGTGAGGCGGCGACTCTACCCGCTTGCCCAACCGCGCGTCGCCACAACTTCGGGACACGAGAACGCAAGCGGCGAATAAAAATACCCGCTGCAGAAAAAAATAACAAATACGTTTCCAACCTGCAGAAGATTTGGCAGAGAAATAAAAGCCTGTACTTTTCTCGGCGATATATCACTTAGTGCATCCTCTCCCACTGTGCGAGAGGTCAGGAATGTTATTGCTGGTTAACGGTACTTTTTACTGTGGAAAATGCATTTGTTGTGTCGGTTGTGAAACAGCACACAGAAGTCAGATGTAACTGCAAGACCTTTGCCCGGCGGCTTGCTAATGGCCCCCTCAAGCAGAAGGTTTTGTTTTGTCCGCGCCGACCGATCACCCCGCACACTAATTCTATCTATCCTACACATTCTGGACAGGTTACAGAAGGCGTTAACCTGCAAAAACCCGCACGACTTTGGAATTTAGATTTTGGCTTCGATAATTTAAAGGGCCTGTCCCACTTTTACGAGATAATTCACGGATTCTCCCAGAGTTTTCCCCCGATTCAAACTCGCAGAATGTTCGTAATGAGGCCGTAGGAGTTCGTAGATATGTCGTAGCGGCTCTTTATGCTAGCCGTGGGTACTCGGGGCATCAGGTAAGTAGGGACGTTTTTCCCAGCCCGATGAAAAATGTCCACGTGTAAAAAAACAGTCGGGATGAAAAAAAATGTTTGTGGGCAGTGAGGGTAGTCGTAGGTAGTCGTGGGTACTCGTAGATACTCGTAGATACTCGTGGGTACACGTAGCACTGCAGCTGGACAGTGAAAAAAAGGTGAGTGAAAAAGAAAGCTTAAAGCCCCTGTCCCACTTACGTGTCCCTGGCGTGAGGCACGACGGTCCCCGCGAAGGTCGCGCGCGATTTCATGCGCCCGCACAGCCGTCTGGAGCGCGTGACGTCATTTGAAGATGGACACAAAGCTGGAGAAACTCAGCGGGACCGGCAGCATCTGTGGAGAGAAGGAATGGACGATGTTTCGGGTCGAGACTCTTCTTCAGTCTGAAAAGAAGGGTCTTGACCCAAAACGTCACCCATTGCTTCTCTCCAGAGATGCTGCCGGTCCCACTGAGTTACTCCTGCATTTTGTGTCTATCTTCAATTTTCTTGGCCCCGCTCTGGGAGTAGAAGTGGGGGCGGATCCAGACCGCAACGGCCGTGAGCCCCAGGCCGAGCTCGGCCATCGTTCGCCCGCTTCTGCTGCTGTTGGAGGTGAGACGTTGCGTCGCGGCAAGGTCTTGAGCCCGTCCCACTTTGGCCGTCAGTTACGCGACAGGCCGTTGGCGTGCGAAGATTTCGTGCCGGGCAAAATCCCGGAGCCCCGCGCGATGCCGCGCACGACTCCATACCCCTCCGCGCTTCTCAGTGGGACTGGCCATACGATGCCCGTGCGCCTCAACTCGACCGCGAGGTCGCGTAATTTGCCTGCCAAGGACACGTAAGTGGGACAGGCCCTTAAGTCAACATCAGCACGTGACCTCTGTCACTCCAGTCCGTGAGCATATTCGTGGAAGGTCATAGTTCATAGATGACCAAAATCTTTATTTTTTTATTTTTTAGGTCCTTTAAACTCGGTTAAAGAGGTTTTGGATTAAGTCGTGAAAGTGGGACAGGCCCTTTAGACTTTAGACTTAGAGATATGGTGCTAACAGGCCCTCTGTTACTCTGGGCCTCCAAACCTGTCATAGCTCTGAGGAGAGTATGTGTTTGATGTCAAGCCTTTGATGTGAACTGTGCAACAATTATTCTGTGGTTATAGTTTACCTTATAGACAATAGACAATAGGTGCAGGAGTAGGCCATTCGGCCCCTTGAGACAGCAATCAGTACCCCGTTCCTGCCTTCCCATATCCCCTGACTCCACTATCTTTAAGTATCCAGAGAACCGGCCTCTGAGGCAGAGAATTCCACAGACTCACCACTCTCTGCGGACAGCTTGATTGTAATCATGTGGAGTCTTTTCTCTGACTGGATAGCACGCAACAAAAAGCTTTTCACTGCACCTCGGTACACGTGGCAATAATATAAACTGAACTAAACTAAACTAATGGATCCTTCTGATGCCAAATAATCACCTATCCATGTTCTCCAGAGACGCTGCCTGACCGGCTGAGTTACTCCAGCACTTTATGTCTTATTTTTCAATCGGGGTTTAACAGTTTTCTTCAGACTGATTGCAGTTGGACGAGAAGGGGGGGTGGGGAGAAAGCAGAAAGCTGGGAGAGAGATTTAGGTTAGTTTAAGAAAAAACAGCCGAAGGTAGACAAAAATGCTGGAGAAACTCAGCGGGTGAGGCAGCATCTATGGAGCGAAGGAAATAGGTGACGTTTCGGGTCGAGACCCTTCTTCAGACATCTAGTTTAGTTTAGTTTAGAGATGCAGTGCGGAAACAGGCCCACTGAGTCCGCGCCGACCAGCGATCCCCGCTCACTGACACTATCCTACGCACATACTACATTGATAGCAAGCCAGTTAACCTGCAAACCTGCACGTCTTTGGAGTGCGGGAGGAAACCGGAGCTCCCGGAGTAAAACGGTTGCAGGCCGCGGGGAGAACGTACAAACTCCGCACAGACAGCACCCGGAGTCAGGATCGAACATGTGAGGCAGCAACTTTTCCTTTTTCCTTTTTTCCTTTCTTCTCCCCACCCCCTATCAGTCTGAAGAAGGGTTTCGGCCCGAAACGTTGCCTATTTCCTTCGCTCCATAGATGCTGCTGCACCCGCTGAGTTTCTCCAGCATTTTTGTGTACCAGCAACTCTACCATGCTGTCTTGGAGACGGGAAAACTCAATGTTCCCGATGTTGGGGGAGTCCAGAACCAGGGCCACAGTTTAAGAATAAGGGGTAAGCCATTTAGAACGGAGACGAGGAAACACTTTTTTCCACACAGAGAGTGGTGAGTCTGTGGAATTCTCTGCCTCAGAGGGCGGTGGAGGCCGGTTCTCTGGATACTTTCAAGAGAGAGCTAGATAGAGCTCTTAAAGATAGCGGAGTCAGGGGATATGGGGAGAAGGCAGGAACGGGGTACTGATTGTGGATGATCAGCCATGATCACATTGAACGGCGGTGCTGGCTCGAAGGGCTGAATGGCCTCCTCCTGCACCTATTGTCTATTGTCTATAAGGCAGTGGAGGCCAGGTCTATTGTCAATGGGTCTGAATTAGCAAACGGTCGTGTTAAGCATTGTTTAATTATCATTGAAACTCTGCGTCAAGGGCAGTAATATTCTGGTCCATATATTCCAATGACATTGGTGTTGTGCTGAAGACCCCTGCTCTGTGATTTAGCTGCAGCTGCATTACTCCAGCTGTTCGCATGGCCGTGCGTGAGGCGGCTGCATAAACCGCCACGCTGTTCCGTGGCATTAGTTTTACGAGCTCCTCGGGGCGGTTGTAAAGCGAAGCTCTGTGTGCTGTGATTACACAAGGTGAATTGCCCTATATCCGCTCAATGAGACGGTCACAGCCTCCCAGCGTACAGCGGGGACTTGGCTACTGGTTTAATCAGGCAGAGTCTGCTCTGTGCAGCTGCCTCCGAGCCCAGAACAAGGAGCTCAGATCCAACCTGGCTCCCACCCAACGCACAGAGCCGTGCAAGGCTTGCACAGAGCCAACAGAGGCCAGTTCGTTGGCTATATTTAAGAGGGAGTTAGATGTGGCCCTTGTGGCTAAAGGGATCAGGGGTATGGAGAGAAGGCAGGTACAGGATACTGAGTTGGATGATCAGCCATGATCATATTGAATGGCGGTGCAGGCTCGAAGGGCCGAATGGCCTACTCCTGCACCTATTTTCTATGTATCTATGTATCTATGTATCAGCCATGATCATATTGAATGGCGGTGCAGGCTCGAAGGGCCGAATGGCCTACTCCTGCACCTATTTTCTATGTTTCTATGTTTCTATAGTGATACAGCGTGGAAACAGGCCCTTCGCCCAACTCGCCCACACCGCCCACCTGCACTAGTCCCACCTGCCCGCGCTTGGTCCACATCCCTGTCCTATCCATGTACCTGTCTAACTGTTTGAATGAATAAGTTTATTGGCCAAGTATTCACATACAAGGAATTTGCCTTGGTGCTCCGCCCGCAAGTGACAACATGACATACAGTGACAGTTACGAATGACACATAAAAGATTAAACATTAATAATAAAACATTATCTCTTAAACGTTGAGATAGTCCCAGCCTCAACGACCTCCTCTGGCAGCTTGTTCCATACACCCACCACCCTTTGTGTGAGAAAGTTACCCCTCAGATTCCTATTAAATCTTTTCCCCTTCACCTTGAACAGGTCCTCGATTCCCCTTCTCTGGGCAAGAGACTGTGTGCGTCTACCCGATCTATTCCTCTCATGATTTTGTACACCTCTATAAGATCGCCCCTCATCCTCCTGCGCTCCAAGGAATAGAGACCCAGCCTGCTCAACCTCTCCCTGTAGCTCACACCTTCTAGTCCTGGCAACATCCTAGTAAATGAGGAGAGGATGTTTCCACGTGGGAGAGTCCAGGACTAGAGGTCACACTCAGAATTAAAGGATGTTCTTTCAGGAAAGAGATGGGGAGAAATTCCTTTAGTCAGAGGGTGGTGAATCTGTGGAATTCTTTGCCACAGAAGGCCGTGGAGGCCACAAGTCAGTGGATATTTTTAAGGCAGAGATAAATAGATTCTTGATTAGTACGGGTGTCAGAGGTTACGGGGAGAAGGCAGGAGAATGGGGTTAGGAGGGAGAGATAGATCAGCCATGATTGAATGGCGGAGTAGACTTGATGGGCCGAATGGCCTAATTCTACTCCAATCACATGAACATGTACTTTAGTTTTAGAGATACGGCGAGGGAACAGGCCCTTCGGCCCAACGAGTCTTCACCGACCAGAGATCCCCGCACGCTAACACTATCCTACACACACTAGGGGACAATTTACGATTACACCAAGCCTACAAACGTCTTTGGAGTGGGGGAGGAAACCGGAGCTCCCGGAGAAAACCCACACGGGTCACGGGAAGGGCCGAATGGCCTACTCCTGCACCTATTGTCTATTGTCGAACGTACAAACTCCGTAGAGACAAGCACCCGTAGTCGGGATCGAACCCGGGTCTCTGGTGATGTGAGGCAGCAACTCTACCGCTGCGCCAGCTTATAGACAATAGACAATAGGTGCAGGAGTAGGCCATTCGGCCCTTCGAGCCAGCACCGCCATTCAATGTGATCATGGCTGATCATCCCCAATCAGTACCCCGTTTCCTGCCTTCTCCCCATATCCCCTGACTCCGCTATCTTTAAGAGCCCTATCTAGCTCTCTTTTAAAAGCATCCAGAGAACCGGCCTCCACCGCCCTCTGAGGCAGAGAATTCCACAGACTCACCACTCTCTGTGAGAAAAAGTGTTTCCTCGTCTCCGTTCTAAACGGCCAACCCCTAATTCTTAAACTGTGGCCCCTGGTTCTGGACTCCCCCAACATCGGGAACATGTTTCCTGCCTCTAGCGTGTCCAAGCCCTTAACAATCTTATATGTTTCAATGAGATACCCTCTCATCCTTCTAAATTCCGCTATCTTTAAGAGCTCTACCAAGCTGTCTCTTGAAAGTATCCAGAGAACCAGCCTCCAATTATGAATTATTATTGCATGAATTATCGCTGGGGGGAGTTTTAACTGATTGGGGATGATCAGCCATGATCACATTGGATGGCGGTGCTGGCTCGAAGGGCCGAGTATTCGGCCTACTCCCGCACCTGTAGCCTGTTGTCCATTAACGCTCTGTGTCTTTTCTCCGTTGGGCAGAGTGGCCGGAGTTCGTCAGGAACTACGCCCCCTGGTGGGCCTCCCACACGCTGGACTGGCTGCGGTACGGCCGGCGGGTGCTGGTGGTCCACTACGAGGACCTGAAGCACGACCTCTTCAACCAGTTGAAGAAGATGGTGGCCACCCTGGGCCTGGCGGTCTCCGACGACCGGCTGCTGTGCGTGGAGAGCCAGAAGGACGGCAACTTCAAGCGCTCCGGCCTGCGCAAGCTGGAGTACGACCCCTACACCGCGGAGATGAGGAAGGTCATCGGCGTCCTGGTCAAGACTGTCGACGTGGCCCTCAAACTGAGAAACCTCACGGGCGTCCCCGAGGATTACGCGCCCAGATGATTACCATCCCGCCGGACAACTTAACGTCTCTGGGACGTGGCGAGCGGGATTTCCCCCCCCCCCCTCCCCTCTTTTTACCCCCCCCCTCCCCCCCTCCCACCACTCGCTGGCTGGCTCCTTGTACTATTCTGCGGCTGTTAGCTTTCCCAAGTGCTTTCGAACGACCAGGGTGAAGGGGGCGGACAGGGTGGGCCGGTCGAGAAGACCACCAGGCTCGGTGAACGTCCCGTCAACGGCATCGCGGGTGAGCGTTTGGCCGCACAGGGCCGCGGCTCGCTGGAGCTTAGAAGGTTGAGGCGGGGACCTCATTGAAACTTGGAACCTAATAATAAAAGGCTTGGACAGAATGGATGTGGAGAGGATGTTTCCACTGGTGGGGAGAGTCTAGGACCAGAGGTCGCGGCCTCAGAATTAAAGGATAGACGAAAATGCTGGAGAGACTCAGCGGGACAGGCAGCATCTATGGATCGAAGGAATAGGTGACGTTTCGGGTCGAGACCCTTCTCCAGGTGGGGGGGGGGGGGGCGGGAAGAAGAAAGGAAGAGGCGGAGACAGTAGGCTGTGTGCGAGCTGTAATGGGCGCTCTTTTAGAAAGGAGGTGAGGAGGAACTTCTTTAGTCGGAGGGTGGTGAATCTGTGGAACTCATTGCCACAGAAGGCTGCGGAGGCCAAGTCAGTGGACATTTTAAAGACAGAGATAGATAGATTCTTGATCAGTACGGGTGGGTGTCAGGGGTTACGGGGAGGAGGCAGGAGAATGGGGTTGGGGGGGAGAGATAGACCAGCCATGATCGAATGGAGGAGTGGGTTCGATGGGCCGAATGGCCTAATTCTACTCCTATAACTTGTGAAGGGTGTGAGCGGGGGGGTCTCGGCCTGCACGCTGGGCTTGGTGGTATGCAGGGGTCTGGGAGTGAGATGCGGAGAGCATCGATGAGTGTGCAGGCGCAGCGGGTAGAGCGCTGGAGACCCGGGTTCGATCCCGACGACGGGTGCTGTCTGTACGGAGTTTGCACGTTCTCCCCGTGGGGTTTTCTTTCCGGGTGCTCCGGTTTCCTCTCGCACTCCAAAGACGTGGGGATTTGATGAGCCATTCTGTAAATGCTCCCAAATTTGTCGGGGAGAACTAACATACGGGGGGGGGGAGGGGGGGATCGCTGGGCCAAAGGGCCTGCTTCTGGCGCTGTATCTGTAAACTGAACTGAACTAAATTATACAGAGTCGCTGCATTTCTCGTTCACACCTTAACCTGAGGTTAGGAATTCATCGCCACAGACGGCTCTGGAGGCCAAGTCAATGGATATATTTAAGACCGAGATCCTCGGCAGGCGGGGCTAGTGTAGATGGGACATACCTTGAAATATGGGACATGTTGGGACATGTTTGTTGGCGTGGGCAAGTTGGGCTGCAGGGCCGGTTCCCACACTGTGTCACTCTATGACTCGACGATAAAACCACAGCCTCGGAATGAAAGGACTTTCCTTTAGGAAGGAGATGAGGAGGAATTTCTTTAGTCAGAGGGTGGTGAATCTGTGGAATTCTTTGCCGCAGACGGCTGTGGAGGGCCAAGTCAGTGGATATTTTTTAAGATGGCGAATGACAGATTCTTGATTAGTACGGGCGCCAGGAGGTTACGGGGAGAAGGCAGGAGAACAGGGTTG